>PVKN010008781.1:0-24619 GCA_004027915.1 Capromys pilorides | reverse complement strand
AAAAAAGGGAGAGAACAAATAAATACTGCCTGTTGTCTAGGTACTTTATAGAATATTGCTTCATGTAATAATCCTTTCACAACCCTCTGAGAATTATTATCTCCAACATACGGATGAATAAACAAAGTCAAACTTAAATGTTAACATTCCCAAAGTTGTACGGTCACTCTCTGAATTCCCTTCTCTTTGGAATTTCATTCCCTACTTTCTCCCCACCTCTAATAAAATACTAGTCTGAAAACCTCTACTGGTAGCACAACTTGTTGGTGTGTTGTTTGAGCATCCAGAGTTTGTTCACGGTGATTTCTTCACTGAATTTAAATAGGAGCCCAGCAAGGCACAACAGGGCAGGGCAACGCCCAGGTTAGCAGTCAGGGAGATGCCCGTCCCCTGGCCTCGGCCCTCCGGCTTGGTGTTCTGGCACAGCCCCAGCATCCAGGTGTCTAATCAGGTGGCTCCACTGTCCAGCTGCTCCATTAGCTCACTGTGTAGACCTTGATGAAAACCAGGTGTTTCTTCAATCTGGCTGGGTCAGATGAAACACACCCTTGTGTGTTCAAATTGTGAACATGGGTAAAATTAGCCTTGCCACCATACTGCCCTTCTCAAACTCAGAAACAAGGTGGATATTCCATGGAGGTGCTTAAACCAGACAATTTACTGATAATTAAATCAGTTTTATCATACCGGTTAATTTAATTAGCATCTATTACCAGACAGAGAGGATTTTCTAAATCCAGTCTCCCTCACAGGTATTCACAAAAAGCAACATTTTAAAGCCTGAATTGCTGCTGTTCATTCTGCTTTTTCAAACCAAGTCTCGGAATTCTTTCATTTAAAAAAGCTCATCTAAAATATCTGCGTATAAGCCCATTTGACAGTTGGTCCTAATCTGCCTAGCATTCAAAAGCAACAATGTTACAAAATATTGAATTATTTAGTGTTTTCTAAATTCTTACCATGGGGAAAAATAAGAGTAATTTGCAACAAGAAAGAAATACTGGAGGACGCATTTCAGCCATCTGGGGAAAGAATTTCCATTCTTGAAATCTCCTGCCCCATGCTTCATGCAGATACTAAGAACTTCCTACAAGGAAGTTTTTATTAAACTTTTTTTATCATTATGTGTTTGTGATAAATACTTCATCATGGGGAATTGTTATATACACATACCACATCTTGATCCTTTATTTAGTTACTTTTTCGCTTTTGAGACAGGGTCCAGCTCCGCACGCGTAGTTCAGGCTGGCCTTCAACTCACCACGCAGCCCAACTCCTGCTAGGTCTGCACCGCCGAGCCGGGCTTGGTCCCTTTCCTTCCCTTTCAGTTCTCTCTCCCTCTCTCTCTGTACCTGAGAAAAACATCAGCAGCCAAGGGCGGGACTGCTGCAGCCTCCGGTCTCTGCTAACCTCCGCGTCCTTCCCTGCGACCCCTTCCCTGCCATGTCGCTGGCCGGCGAGGGCGTCCGCGGCAGGTGGGCGCCAGGCTGGGCCCAGCTGGCATGGGCTGCTATACTCCGACGCTCGCGGATCTGCAGCACTGGGCTGGCACTGGGCTGCCGACCCGGGTGAGGACCCGGAGAGAAAGTAGATGAGCACCCCAACACCCCGCACACCCCCGCGCGCTCACCGTCTCCACGCGCAGCCGGCTTAGCGCGCGGTCCAGGCGCGCCCAGCTCCGCTCCCCGCGCGCCCACCGCACCGCCCGCCGCCACGCGCGCGCCAGCCGCCGCCCCAGGTCGCGCAGCAGACGGCTGGACCCCGGGGCTGCCTCGGGGACATCGGGGCCTCCTCTCTCCCGGGCGACAACTCGCGCAGCCCGAGAGGCTAAGCAGCCAAGCCCCGCCCTGCCCGGGACCCCGCGGAGCCCACGGGAGACTCGGCGCCCCATGAGGGCCGCAAGGGTCAGGTCGCAGGTCCCCTGTCCCTGCCCCGCCTCTGTCCTCCGCCTTTTTTGGACCCAAGAAGGAGGTGGTTCAGACAGAGGGTCCACACGGCCACTTCTTCTTGCTCCTTGGAGCGGGGCGTTGGAGGAGGTGGACACTTGGCAGCCAGCCCGCGCGGGGAGGTTGAGGCACAGGCACAAGGTCCGGGCAGGAAGGTTCCCCAGCGGCCCTGACTACTGAAGGCTTCATTCCTGTGGAACAGTCTCTAGCTCTGTGCCATCTGCCAGGCACCACGC
The DNA here is from genome assembly GCA_004027915.1 of Capromys pilorides. NCBI lineage: Eukaryota > Metazoa > Chordata > Mammalia > Rodentia > Capromyidae > Capromys > Capromys pilorides. The sequence continues at coordinate 22,437 of PVKN010008781.1, read as the reverse complement.
CAAGGACTGGGGACAGGAAGGCGCCGCAGACCGGGTGCCTCCCCCTGGGTCGCCCACAGCCCAGTTAAAAGGAACCTCCTTCAGCAAGCGCCTGACTCCTACAAGAGGCGAAGCGCGAGCGCCTCTGAATGACCCTGGGCTACCACGTCCACGTTTAGGAAGGTTACAATGAAAAGTGTAAGCGTCCCTTACCCCCAAGGGGATTTTACATCCTCAATCCAGTGTCACCTTGTGCCAGTATTACTTGTAAGTCTTTTCATAATGTGCGCATCCAACTCCATTCTTTCTTTCTTTTTTTTTTTTTTTTTTTTTGTCTTTTTGAGACAGGGTCTGGCTATACGCCGTTCAGGCTGACCTTGAACTCACTTTTGTAGCCCAGGCTGGTCTCAAACTCCCACCGATCCTCCGACCTCAGCCTCTCAAGTGCTGGGATTACAGGTGAGCACCAACCACATCCAGCCAGCTCCTCCTTTTTGACCTAAGAGAATTTCTAAAAATGAATGAACAAAGATCAAGACATGTTATCTCCATGTATGAAAATACAACCAAGGAACAATATTTTCTAATCAGTAAAACTAATAAAATAATAGTTTTTTAAAAAACTTATGTGATCATACACTGAAAAGTTTAAAATAGTGCCCACCCGCTTATAGTGTCGTCATCAGAGTTACTCCTCCAGCGATTCACTCAGCGCTTCGCCTGCAACGTTACAGGCTCTGTGGTAAGCACGGAAGGCGCTAAGAGCTGGTTTCCATTAGTGTTTACTGTACGCAGCAGGGCGTTTCCATGGATTGACACATTTAACCTTCGACTACTTTCTGTATTTTCCAAATGAGGAAACTGAGGCAAGAGGCAACCCAAGGTCATAAAGCTCCAAACCATAGGTACACACCTGAATGCACCAGCTCCCAAGAGGAGTAGAACCAGTGAGCAGCACACTGTGCTGGGTCACTCAGCACTACTGAAACACCTTCAGTCTCCATTGGACAAGGAGAAAGCCAGTCAGCAGCCCTCTGTGCAGGAGCCGCCCAATGCAACCTCCTGAGAAACAGGCTTTGTCCTTTCTGACAAAGCACGAGAGCAAAACAGCTCGGATTGGGGATTGCCATGGCCTGGCTGTCTACTCATTCCCTCTCCCACCTGTTAATATACTGACCAAGAAATGATGACCATGTATCTTTTCCCCAAAGCAGCCAGTTTCCAGGATAACCTGGAATTGGGTGTGCTGAACCACCTGCTCCCTCTCTCTAATTTACCAGTGCCAACTGCCCCCTCCCCAGTTATCAACCAGGACTGACTGTAAGCCTTCCCATTCAGTCAATGAATTTAAAGGCCAGCTGCTTGTTAGAAAGACAAGAAACACTACTCCCACTCCTTCAGGACTTGCTCCTTTCTATAAGAGAAAGAAAGGAGAGAGAGAGAGAGAGAGAGAGAGAGAGAGAGAGAGAGAGAGAGAGAGAGAGCACGAGAGCGCGCCCTGTTGAGATTTCTTTATCTCTGAGTGCTGTATTATCTGCCCCAGCAATTTGAGCCTGGGAACTTAGTTCCAACAACGTGAGGAGAGCTCACAACCTAAGTGCAATAAAGCACTTCCTGAGTAGATTGTTCACTGATTGACTGTCTGGAGGCAGTTGAAGCTGTGTCCTATTGGTAGAAACTAGGAGATGTGTACGGTCTACCACTCATGAACAGATACATATTTAGGATTAGGAAGATGGTTTGTTTGCTGGTGATAGGTTGCTGGGGCTTGAAAACCAGCACGATATAAATGTTTAAGACAAATTTTCTGCCATGACTTTTCACTTCTATTTCCGGATCATTTACTTCAACAAGAATTTCTCTTCAGTTCCATTTATTTCTACAGTGAATGCATGCATTTGCTGTTCAGCGGTGTCTCTTGTGAAGATACAAAGATGAAGAGGTGCAGCCTTGCCTTCGAGAAACCTGGAGAAGCAAACTCATTCATTCATTCAGCAATATTTGCTATGCCATACATGTGTACACTGTATACATGCATACAATAACTATATCATGTAATACACATATCCCCATATATGTATAATACATGTGAACAATAGCAAATGAAAGAGACAAAATAATGTTAGAAGAAACTAGTTTAATCTAGTTTAATTTAGTTTAATTCATTTATTAACAAATACATTCCTCCTCCAGATTTGTTCCTCAGCTGGAATGCACCATGAATTTCATGGCTTTTTATTCTTCTACACAGAGAAGATGAAGTGACGTTTAGACAGAGTGAAGACAACACATACCAACGTCTGTGCTAGAAAATGTATTGGTTGTCCATTGCTGCACACACACACAAAAAGTACTCTAAAATCCATTGGTTTTTAAAAACTAATAAATACTTGTTTTTTCTTCTTGGCTTAGCTTCTGCATGGTCAGAGAAAACACACAATCTCTATGCTTAACTTATTTCACATGCTTCCTGGTCTCCTGGTCCATCTAGCTTCCTGCCAGAGACAAATTTCACTCTTCTCTGTGGCTGCGTCATACTCTACTATGCATATCTGCCACATGTTCCTCAGTCATCTCTTGACAGCTTAGGCTGACTTTGTAGCTTGGCTATTGTGAATAGGACCACAATAAGTGTGTGTGTGTGTGTGTGTGTGTGTGTGTGTGTGTGTGTGTCTCCTTTTCGATTTCATTTCCTCCTGATACGTACCCAGGAGTGGGACATCAAGATCACACAGCACTTCTATCATAGTTTTTAGGGGAATCTCCATACTATGTTCTTAAAGCAGAGACCAGAAAAGAAGGCCTGGGGGAGGAGGGGAGAAGAGGGTAGGACAGAGGCTGGATAAGATCAATGTGTAGGACATGTGAGCATGGCAATGTCACTCTCAAACCTATTAATGCAAATGGTTAGCATGTGTGAATAATTACAGTAATAAAAGGTTAAGGATCCAAACACTAACAAACACTCCTTATCAGTCACAATGTCTGTAGGAAGGAACTTGGGAGCAGCTTAGAAGATGGCCCAAGGGCGTTCATGACATTACACTCAAGTGTTAGCCAGGACAGCTGTCACCTGAAGCCAGATGCGTTGCAGCTTCAAAATCTCCTTACACGGTGAGTCACTCACACGCCTCCCAGTCAGTGCCCTTGGGACAGAAGAGTGAGGAACAGAGAGAGAAACAGATGCAGCTTCTCTTGGTGGTTGTGATCCTGGGGTTGAACCCAGGCCTTGCTTGTGCTGCACAAACCCCCTGTGGATGAGCTACATCCCCAGCTCGGAGCCACACTTTATTTATAAACTAGCACGGAAGCTGACCACTGTCACTTTCCGTACTCTGCTCCTTAAGATCTAACCTCTAAATGGGAACCAGATTCCAAGGGAGGAGACTTGGGTTCCATCTTTTCAGCTCAGGAGAATGAAAGGATTTACAGTCGTATTTTAAGTGTTGTTGGAGTAAAGCATGCGTTGCACATTGCATGAATGTGAGCAACGTTTCAAATGCTGCTGACTTCCTGTTAGCAAGCAGTGAAAATGAAAACATTCGGACATTTTAACTGTATATTTATGGCAGACGATGTGGTGTCCCAATGCACGTAGACTTTGTGTAGTGTTAAAATGGGGTAAATACATCTATCTTCACAAACATTTATTATTTATTTGTGGTGAAAATATTCAAAAGCCTTTCTTCAGATTTTTTGTTTTCTGGTACCAGGAATTGAACTCAGGCCTTGAACTCGCCAGGTAGGAACTGTGACCCTGAGCTTTATCACCGGCCCTCTTCAGCTTTTTTTGAAACACAATGCATTAGCATCATCTATAACAACCTAATTGTGCAGTACAACCCTGGACTTACTTCTCCTATCCTCACTATAACTCAGTACCCATCGGCCTATGCCTGTCCCCTACTCCTCCTCCCCACTGCCATTCTACCCTTAAGTTCCAAGAGATCTAGTACTTCCAATTCCATATGATTCCATGAGGGGGGTCAGTTAGTACAGGTCTTGCCTTGCTGACCCTGGTATATGTAACACAGCATAATGTCTACCAGACCACTCATGGGGTCACATGGGACAGGATTCTGTCTCTTTTACAGCTTCACATCATTCCATCATGTACATTTGCTGTGTTTTACATCCATTCATCAGTGCATGGGTACTTAGGCTATTTCTGACTCTCAGCTACCCTGAGCAGGGCTACAATAAACATGAGACGACAGGTGTCTCCTTGGCACATTGGTTTCATTTCCTTTGGCTTTATACACCCAGAAGTATGATCATACCAAAGCTAGGATATATGAAAACCCTATTTTAATGTTTCCTAAGTCTCTGTATTATTTTCCATAATGGCTGTACCAGTTTAAATTTCCAACAACAGTGTGCAAAGAATCTCTTTTCCCCTCATCCTCAGTCAGCTTTTCATCTTCTGTCTGTGTGGGAACAGCCACGCTAACCACAGTGAGTGGATCTTCTCTGTGGCTTTAATCTGAGTGTTCCCTACTCTATGAAGAAAGCTTTCAGCATACATGTAACTCCCAGTCTTCATCTGTTTGTGCTTTTGTTCTGTGCTTCTAGAGTCTTCTTGGAAAGATCTTTGCCCAGTGGATGCTCTGAAGCATTTCTCCTGTTGGCTCCTTAGTTTCATAGTTTTAAATTTTAAGCTATCTTGAGTTTATTTCTGTATGTGGTAAAAGGTAAGAGAGACTGTGCCTCTTCTTAATTTTTATAAACATATTATACTTTAAAGAAAAAATTAATGTTTATAATGGTTTATAATAAATTACACTGTAAAATATTAAGCGTGTATATTTCTAAGCCTCGAACAATCCCTAAAAAGTAATACAGAGATGTGGCTAAACTAAAATGTGTTCCTGAAGTATTAAAGTAATTCAATATAAGGCTGGGATGGAGATGCAAAGGATTAAAATATAAAGGGTACAAACATAAGGCAACCAAGCTGGGCATGGTGGTGCACGCCTGTAATCCCAGCACTTGGGAGGTTGAGGCAGGAGCATCAATGTGAGTTCAAGACCAGCCTGGGCTACAAAAGTGAGCTCAAGGCCAGCCTGAACTGCATAGCGAGACCCTGTATCAAAAAGACAAAACAAAAAACAACAACAACAATAAAAAGCCCATAAGACAACCTGCATGGGTAAACCCCGATTAGATCATACAAAATTCATATTGAATATTGATGTAATGAACACACCAACTGAAAGACAGAAAAGTCTGACTAAATCTTTTTTAAATGTGTTTGGTTGCCACAGGGTCTCACTATGCAGCTTGGACTCCTAGTGATCCTTCTCTTTTCAGCTTTCCCAGGGCTGGGCTTGGAGGCATGCACCACAATGCCCAGACTCTGGCCCGCCCTGGGGGCAGGGCTGGCATGGCATGTGGTGCCCAGGGTCAAACTGCAGTCCTTGCACTTGCCTAAGCTTGCCTAAACAGGTGCTTTAGACCTCTGAGTTATCTCACTAGCCCTTTAATTTTTTTTAAATGGGAACAACTTACATTTTTCTAAAAGAAATGCACTTTAACTATTAAGACAAGACTTCTTTGTCCTTTAAAGATGGGTGGAAATGAACCACTTTTAACAGTCCACTTGAAACAAACAACAAAACATACACAACAGACTTGAAGTCTCTGAAGGTCAAGCATAAAAGATGATAATCCTTAAAAGAAAATTCTCCCAATTTCCATCTCTGTCTTGTTTACTGGTCCTTCTCATCCTTCAGCCTTTTATATTTGTAATGCCCCAGTCTCTGCCTTGAATCTCTTCTCTTTTTTTACTCCCTCTACTGTATTTTGGTTTCATCTTATTTTATGGTTTTTATTGCTATCTCTATGTTAAGCTGACACTTTAAAACTTCATTTTTAGATTGCATCTCTCTGCTCAATCTACACTTTGATGTCCAACTTAAAACACCTCGTTCTCAAGCCTTGATTCCCCAGTTCTTTTCATCTATTCCTTCTCCCTCTTCCCAGTTCTATTCTGTGTGTCCACATGCATAAGCCCCTGATCACCCTGCAGCTCGAGCCTTCCTTATGCTGCATGCAACTCGCCAGCACATCTTAGCCATATTTTGTGTCATATGCAACATGAGTCCTTATCATCTCAGACAAACCCATTTCCTCTCACCAAAACCATGGCCTCCTAAGAAGTCCCCTGCTCCACAATTGTCCTATTTTCCTTCTCTTATTCTGTTGGTAGCAGAACAATGCCACTTCTTCATTGAAAATCTTCCAAATCATATTTCAAAAAAAGCACAAGGTCTTACTGCAGCCCCCAGGCCCTTCCTGAATTGCCCCAGAGGCTACCCTCCCCGCTCTCATCTTCTGTCCTTCCAGCCTCTGCCCTGCACCCTCCACCCTACCACCCTGGTTCTCCCCCAGGTCCATGCTATCCTCCCTTCACTATCTTTGCCTTTGTTGTTTCCTTTTTCTAGAATTCTCTTCTCCACGATAAGTGCACAGCTTGCTCCCTTACTGAGTTCAGATCTCTGCTCAATTGTCACATCACTGAAGAAACCTCCTTTGACATACACTAGCATAACACACACCCTTTCATGCCAGTCACTCTTTGTCTCTCTACTCTGCCCTGTATTGCTAACACTTTCTACAGAAACTAGCACAGGGCAGGCACAAAACAAACAGAACACATACTGATGAACTTAAATAGCAAATTATGTATACAGGATGGGAGAATACAGAGCGCCTCTTAGAAGGAGGAGAAGGAGATACAAAGATGCACACATAAAAACAGAGAGATACAGGGGTCACTATAGGTATGTGCATCTAGTCATACTACATATGTGTGTGTGTGTGTGTGTGTGTGTGTAGTGTGTTTAATTCCTACAAAAATCATGAGCATTGAGCTTGTTTTCATGTGGGAACTAAAGGTCCAAGAAGCTAGGATATTTGCCCAAGGTCACATAGAGGTCCAATGGCAGGCCAGGGCATGGCAGACACAGGACATTATTCCACACGCATGTGACTGCAAAGGCCACGCTGTTCCCTCTGGACCACCCAGGTAGCACACAGGTGCTAAAGCAGCAGTGGTTCCCTCATCCAGTTGCCTGGGCCAAACCTCCCCTAGCTTAAGCGCCATCTACTCTTACATCACAAGGCATCATATGCCTAACTCAGCCACAGCAGCCAGAGTCTAGAGCTCTTCACGCAAAGGTTTGCCCTCGTCTCCCTCATAAAGAGTCACAACTCATGACGCCCTTTGTTGCAGCTCCTGTTTGCCTACCTCAAATGACACATCCGAGAGAAGTCATTTCTACCTTTCTGCGTGGTGGTTCCCCTTTCCCTGGGAAATCTAGCGCCCAAGGACTCTTCAGCTGTGCCTCGGGAGCCTTAGATCTACAACCGCTTTTCTGCTTCCTCTTTGACCATCAGCTCCGGACAATTATTCTTTCAAGGAACAGGCTCTGCGTGCCCCCTCGGTAAGCAGAGTATCCCTGAGTGCTCTTTGCAAGAAGAAGCAAATACTTCTCCAGGCCTCAGAGAAAGGAGATCTTCCTGATATGCCTTAAAATAAATATTTGCAATGTCTTTTGTGAGCAGCTTAGGGCCACTCGGGAGTCTGTGAGGAATGTGGTCGTTTCATTTTCTGGTTAACTAATAATAAAACTTCCTCTTTGGTTGTAGAGCTTCCAAAAAGCGATCTCTATCTTCCTGACCCAATTTGCCAGAACACTGAGGTGAAGACTCTTACTACATCTCCTTCTCAACCATTCCTGGCCAAAAAATAATAATAATAATAATAATTTATATGCCTCATAGAGCAATTTATTTGTGAATAAGATGAAAATAGTTTTTTCCTCTTTACCTGGTTACCAAGTAGATTAATTAAACCATCCACGTGTGCACTGAGCCACATCAATTACAATTCCCACTGGCAAGATAGCTCAACGGAGTAAACAGTCTGCTTAGGCAAGCTTAGGTAAGCACAGAGACCATGGTTCAATCCCCAGCACGACATGCCACTCCAACTCTGGCCACAGAGATGGGGCGTGGTGGAGCACGCCCATAATCCCAGCACTGCGGAGGCTGAAAACAGGAAGATCACTATGAGTCCGAGCTGCATAGTGAGACCCTGTAACAATCAAATACATTTTATAAATAAATAAGTAAATAAATAAATAAATAACAATTCATAAATGCTATTCTACTTCTAATAGAAGAGATGTGATCAAGGCTCTTGTCACAGAGACATTACTGAACACTGCATCAGTAGACATCACAGATCTGTGTATCTAAAGGGCAGGAAAATTATTATTAGGGTTTCAAGAGAAATTGAAACAGGTCTGAACTTCAACAGTGATGCCAGGCTGGGCAGCGTCCATTCCAGTGCACTGAATGATGATTTTAAATTGCCAGTGACCATGTGGAATCAATACATCGATGTGAATGGCTGTATTACTCCTCAAAATATTTTCTGCCTCTTTTAGTGGAAAGACAGTATTTGTTAATGCCACTGACATCAAGGTAGGTGAGGGGATTTGTCCAGGGCACTGAACAGAAAGCACAAGGGACAAGTGCCACTTGTCAGCAAAATACTGTAGCAATAAGTGGGTTTGCTTTTTTAAAGATCTGATATCAAATTCTCCTTTTGATCTCTTTCTCTTAAAAGTAGAGAAGTAAATATCCAAAAACAAATTCTGCTAAGTTGAAGTTTTCCTTAATCACTGCTGTGAAGAGATACACAGAATCAGGGCCAGCCAGATAGCTCTGAGGACTAAAGCACCTGCTTAGGCAGTGACCCCGTGCTGGCCCTGCCCCCGGGGCGTGGTGAGACAGCAACTGAGACTGGGCGTGGTGGGACATGCCTGTGATCCCAGCGCTTGGGAGGCTGAAAACAGGAGAATCACTAAGCTTATGATCTATGTAGTGACACCCCATAGACCCTGTACTAAACACATTAAAAAAAGAGAGATACACAGAAGCATACCTGCCTCCACGGGGCAAATCTGGTTGTTGGGAAGGACAAATATACCCAATAACCATTCACATACATTGGCATTTTGAATGAATAACTTAAGCTGGGTGGGAAACATACACAGCATTAACAACTTTTTATTGACAAAGAACTATTAAAACTCAAGTACAAAATACTACACAATTTTAGCCTGTCAGTCTATAGTCTGAGAATACCTTCTCAGCTTCACTGCTGCAGCAAACATAAAAGGGCTGTGATTCTATTAATACAGTTTTGATTATTTAATTTCACCCTCATGCTCTTCATTATGAAGACACTTTCATTATAATGCTGTAAGATTCAACTAAGCCCGACGTTCTTTAGATATAGAAACTAAAAACTTATCAAGTTTTCCTACGAGTCTTTTGGTGGTTGTGCTATTTAATAGTTCTGAGAAACAGAGAAAATGTCAAATTTGTCTAACAAGCAACTCTGAGACATATTCTAATGAAGATATTTATATTTTAGAATATAGTAGTAAAGGGGGCTGGGGAAGTAGCTCCGTGGCACAAGTGCCTGCCTGGCCAGTGCAAGGTTGTAAGTTCAAACCCCAATCCTGCAAAAATAAAAAATAAAATAAATAAAAATAAAAAATAAAATACAGTAGTGCTCCAGTAACTATCCCATTCACAACCTCTGTTCTAGAAGTTTTACATATTCAGAAAGCTGTATCTGCTAGAGGGCATTATGATCCTTTTTTACACTGAAACTTTTAAGTAAAATTTAGACACAATTTACAGTCAATACATATTTGCTCAACAAATATGTATTGACAGTGTAGGGCTAGCAGTATTGCTCAGTGGACTAAGTGTTTGTTAGGTAATTGCAGGGGCCAGGGTTCGATGCCTGGCACCGAATGCCACCCCAGCCCTGCCCCACCCTCGAGGCTCGCTGAGCCGGCAATGGAGTCCTGTTATGGTAGCACACACCTGTAATCACAGCACTAGGGAGGCAGAAATCAGGAGGATCACTACAAGTCCAAGCTGCATAGTTAGACCTCACACACACATACATACACATACACACACACACACACACACACACACACACATACACACAATGCCCAGTGTGATTGAAAAATACAGTGAATGCTTAATTTCTTTTTAAAAAAATTTATAGAAAAAGTCATGTTACCCTTAATCTTCCTCAAAATACTCCTCTTGGCTTGCCATGCACTGATCTCACACTCTTGCTCCTTTCTGGAGTAGCTCTGGGACCGTTTTTCAATGCGTGTCTTTAGTCACCCCCTCATGACTACCTGGATAATCTGAACTGACTCAAAACATCTGACTTTTGTGGCCAGTCTTACTTTGACTTCATGGCTAGTTTTAAAGTTGCATGGTGCCAGACCAGAAACAAACTCGGTGGGATCCTATAACTGTGTCTTCATTCAACAGAAACTTCCATAACAATTTGATAAAGGATGATCACAAAATTCTGACTAAATAAAAGAGTTACAGTAAAAAAAACCAAATTGCTATTAATTTCCCTTGAAGTTTTCAGGTGCTTCCTTAGCATTGAACACATTTCATCTCATCATTCTTGCTAATGTCATTTACTGCAATAACTTTTTATTCATTTGAGCATCTACTACATGTTTTCATCACCTCTTATAACAGTGCAATGGGCTGTTTAAAACACCTAGGCAGAGAAATATCTGTATCCTGGACACATTCAGTGGTGACTGATGACACAGATTAAAATTTAAAAGGTGGTAAATGCCCAAAACATTTTTCATATTTTTTAATAGCAGCCCCTAAAATAGTTCCCAGTGATCCCTGCCTATCTGGATTGGCTGAATAAGTTTGAGTAGCAAAGGTGACGGAATGCAGTGTCATTTCTGAGCACGTTTCATGAAGAGATTGTGAGTTTTACCTTCTCTTTCTCTCTTGATTCTTTGCCTATCTGCTCGAATGGAAGCCCGTGGCTATGTCATGAACAGCCCTAAGGAACGGACCCAGTGACAAGGAGTAGAGGGAGGCCCTTGGCCAGAAGCCAGTGAGGAATGACAGCCCAAGGCCCACCAGGAGTGGAACTGTGACTCAATCCAGTGACGGGGGCTAGATGGAGATCCCCCACCAGCAGTGTCCTCCAATGGGGTCACACCCAGGACCTCGAATGCAACCTCCTGGAGGATGGAGGTGGAGAACGCAGCTAAGGTGCACTCAGACTCCTGATCGTGGAAGATGGTGGGTTAACGCATGTTTTAGAATAAGCTTCTAAGTTTGGAGATAATTTGTTACACAGAAGGAAATAACACGTCCTACTTAAATATTGGACTTAATTCTGTCTTTTTTCATGATGAGTTAATAAATACTGCTTGAGGTCCTACTATGTGTCAAGACTATGAGTAGATTATAAGAATATACAGATCTATTCCAGACCATCCAGGGTTTCAGGCCTAGTAAGGGAAGTAGACCTGGTGACAACTTGTGATGCCACATTCAGTTCTTGACATCCTGAGTTGGGCAGCTCTATATGAAGACCTCCCATTGCGTCATTTTCTGTATCACTGACCTTCACTACTGGCCCTTCCTCCACTCATGGGGACTTTGGCTACTGGGCCATCGATCTCTTCCTATTTGCCTTCAGTGCCATCAGATGCCTAGAAATTCCACTTAATTCTACTGTCTGTCTTCCTAGTCCTGCACATGGTAAGCAACATCAGGTTGACAGATACCATCACCTCGTACATAGCAGCACAACATACACTCACAGGCAAATACCAGGTGATCACGAATGGCTCACTCACCTACACTGAATGAAGCCTTTGGTTCCCTCTGCTTCCCTGAATTTCATATCTTTTCTGTGTTTCACTTCAGCAGTCTGCTGCCATAAACTACACTTCAGAATTTATTCCCAGAACAATACCTTAAAAGGCTACACTTGAAAATGTAAACTCGGTTCACACCAACAGCTGGCTTTCTGTCTATAATTCACTTCAACCCCTCAACTCAGAGGCAGCTGCTTCCTGAGGTAAATATACCCCTTCCCACATCCTCTCCCAGCCCTGTCAGCCCTGTGAGAGATTGTTCTCTTTCGTTCACGTCAACACCACTTAGAGATCTACCTGCCTAGTTTCCTGCCAAGTGAACCCCAGTGACAGCTTAGCCCATTTTCCCATGGCTACTTCTCTCTTCCTCTTCCTGAGCATCCTCGTTTCCATGGTTGCCACAAGCACATGACTCCGCCTCCACATGTCCTCACCTCCTCAACAAGCCTTTAGCTCCCTCCCACTTGATCACTTCCAGTCTCTCACAAAACATGTGCTGGACTCTGATGGCCACTTTTCTCCCACTTTGTCTATGCTCTGCACCTTACACAGACTTGACTTCATTAGCTAACAACTGTAGAGGTACGCAGCACTTCTGCCAGGCCAGTTGCTGTTCTCAGGGCTTCACCTTCCATCCTCTCACCAAACAGTCCGAATGCCTATCGACTGAGGAACAGACGAAAAAGATGTGGCATTTTACACAGTGAAGAATTACTTAGCCATAAAAAAAAAAAAAAAAAAAAAAAAAACATAAGCTTAAGGCTTTTCTAGGCAAATGGATGCAACTAGAAACCTTGCTCATAAGTGAAATAAATCAGACCCACATGTGCAAATATGGCATTGTATTGCCAGTGTAAGAACCTAAAAGAGTAAATAAAATCTGAAAAGTATGATAGAAATTGTGAAAAGGAAAAAATCTGTTCAAAGGGAAAGAAAAACTGGGATAAGGAAAAGGACAGGAGCGGGATAGAGGGTGGAGATATATTTATGTATGTATGTGTGATGGCTTGGATAATTGTACTGCTGATTTCTGCTGATCTACAGAGGTGAGTAGCTGACGCTTACATTTTTTCTCTTGTTCCCTTTAATACTTTACACCTTTCTTCAACCAATTTTTCATGCTTTGACCTGGTATTCTGAACAAGTAATTTGAAGACAACATTATGCAACACAGCACCTCTTGTCAAATTCGTACTGTTGGACCGGCAAGATAGCTCAGCAGACTAAAATGCCTCCTTAGGCAGAGTGCAGGGGCCGGGGTTTGATCCCCAGTGTGCTGTGTAGGCCCCACCACTGCCCTTGAGGCATGCTGAGATGTCAATTGAGACTGGGTGTGGTGATGCGCACCTGTAATCCCAGCACTTGGGAAGCTGAAAACAGGAGGATCACTATAAGTCTGATTTTCGTAATGAGACCTGTAGACCCTATATTAAATATATTTTTTGAAAAAATTCCTATTGTTCTGTTTGGTGAAATTCTGTATTGTTGCTAATGTTTGTTATTATTTTATATTCTCTTTAGAAAATAATAATAATAAAATCCTCCACCAACCCTAGGAGGTAAACTGCAAAATTAAGACCATGTCACTGTGGCAACTGAAGCACAGAAGCCTTAAGCAGCTCTGGGAAGACTGTTTCCCTGGAAAGCCACAGAGCAAGGAGTGACACCCCATCTGTGGACTAACCTGCCTGGTTTTCTGGCCACCAGGCACCTAGCCCCTGGGATCTTAATAAGATAAGCAGGTGGGGATGCATACAATTTACCTTTCTTTTACATCTGAATATCAGTATCTTCATCTGTTTCTATGTTTTTAATATAGAATGTAAGATACTTATTCTTTAGAGACAAACAGAAGAAAAATAAATCAAATTATAATAACCAGAGTATGTACTTGGTGGAGCATAGAGTCAAAAACAAGGATTACAGAAAAGTAGGAAAAATATTACAAAATGAGTCTAATAGTCATGATATTGGTTGGAATGAAAATTATAAATACTTAAGATATCTATCAAGAGATGTTAGAGATTGGTAGACTGCCACCTACTCAACCTCCACTTTTTCTCTCTTGCCTAGACAGAACCCTAACTGTTTATGGCTTCCATGTGATGGGTTTTGATGCTATATTTCCTGACAGAAAGGAGAACTGAAAGGGTTAATGTATGGCCAATGAGACCTGAGCAGAATTTGCTACATAGGACTTGTATTCAAGTGTTCTGAAGAAATGATGGGCTTCATGGCATACAATTTTCATTCCTTATCTGTCACTTTGCATCTGAAATAAAGATTTGATTGCTGGAGCTCCTCAACTAGGCACTTGGGAAACATGATGTTACCTTGAGGGACAGAGCCACACTCAGCATCAAAACTCTGCAATCATTCTACCCGTGAAGATATCACAAAATCATATACCTGCCCAGAACTGCCCTTTTTATTGTATGAAAAAGCTAAGACTTCTAATGCTTTTACACTAAATAATTTTTATGCTTCTGAAATTAGCACTCAAAAGTAATTCTCAGTGAGCCCAGCAAAAAGAAATATTGAATTATTGGTGCAATCATAATTTAAAATTTTACAGGCACAATCATTTTTTAGAAAGTAGATCTATAGCCCAGGCATGATGGTGCCAACCTGTAATCACAGCTTCCTGGGATGCCGAGGCAACATAGTGATTTTGAGAGACCCTGTGAAGTGCTTGATTATGTCAAGTTCAGAAGTTCAGAAGTTGAACTAACTCAGCTCAGTAATTGTATGCCCCAGCTTACAGAGGGCCTGCCATAGGGTGGCTGCCTTCAGCTGGGGTGTAAAGGGCCCACCCTAGGCTAGCTCATCGCCTAGACAGTATAGAAGGGAAATGAGGAAAGATGGACTCACTTCTGTTTTTCAGAAGAGCTCGTCTTCACCTTCAATTTCAACAAGGTCTCCTGGCTTCTAACACAGACTGTTTGACTTCTGCCTTGGATCCTCCAGCCTTCCAGTGTAGACTTTGGCCTTCTAGCATAGATCCTTCAGCCTTGCATTGCAGATGCATCGATCTACTGATATAAACTTGCACAGGACACTGCAGTGAGCTCCAGCACTAGGGCTGGATCCTTTGGTCTCCAGTGTGCAGATACTCTCTGCTCAGACCTTAGTCTCACTCTGACTAAAGTAAGACATCTTGTAATTTCTTATACATTTGTATATCTTGTGTTGTATCTCTTTCTCAAATAAAATCTTGACGGATACTGCCTGGTCTCAAAATAAAATGCAAAACTGAACTGAGCTGAGGTTGCCACTCAGTGTGAAGGCCCTAGGTTCAATCCCTAATACCACACACAGAAAAAAAATTCTATCTATGTGCAACCATGGCAAGCAGTGCATTTTATCCAGCAAGAAAACCTTATATATAGTATAGAGCCTATAATAACAGCTTTTACAAATTATAAATAGATTTGTTGAGATATTAAATGGGAGGTTTTAAAATTACATGCAAAATAATTATGAAAGAAGAAAATTTTTATTCTTTGATCTTCATATCATTACTATTTAGTGTATGTCAGTAAGTACATGCTGTCATAAAGCTAGAGGAGATGAAGAAAAACAGAGGAGTGGGGGCTGGCAGGACAGCTCTGTGGAAGAACACTTGCCTAATGTGTGAGGCCCTGAGTTCAGTCCCAAAGACCAGAGGAGGAAAGAGGCAAGGAAAGGAGGGAAGAAGAGAGGGAGAGAGGGGTCTTCAGAGCTCATTCTACTCTAGCTGCCTGGGCTTCATCTAAGCAGCACCCTGCTTCCACTGCACAGGGCGCAAATTGCAAAGCACGTCGTGCACCGGCCTGAACAGATCACGTTTGGATTCATTTGTGTCAGTTAGCTATGGTCTTCAGTTTCTCTTTGCATTTTAAAGACTAGCCACAGCTGAAAATGTAAGTATTTTTGCAATTCATTAAACCACACTGCTGTCTCGACCGGGTCCCAAATTCACATCTTTTAAAAGGTAGAATGCAGAGCCTTGGCAGCTAGGTGCTGCAAAGCTGCCTCGGAATGGGATTCACCCTTGCCTGGCACAGACCACGAGCGAAGCAATGGAGGAGACTCACCTGACTTGGGCAACGCACCCACACTGCTGCAGGCCTGGTAGAAAATAACCCTAACTGCTTCCCTTGTGAATTACTGGTAAATACAGGAAGCCAATTGAAGCCTTCCATGACATTAATGCCAAGAGTAGAATGACTTCATTGTTTGACCATAACATAGACATTCAAAATATTTATATGAGATTATTTTGAAAGAAAATATCAACTATACTGAATGTCTACAAAAGAACATTTCCAAAATGCCCCTAATTATCGTTAGAGGGCATTAAGTGTATAGCTCTAGAACCCATCTTGACTATGAAATTAAATTGGATTGTACATACTACACAGAAGACCAAATCTGTGCTATTACATATCATTAAATCAAAAATTAGCATCAGATGTTAAAAATATAATATTCAATTTCTGGTATGAAAAGTTAGGCTACATTTAACTACAATATTCAGAAATCAACAAAACCAAGAAGGAATCGTTAGAAAAAAAATGGAGGCTTTCTAGAGGGAGCAAAAAACGTTTTTTTCTTCTGTCTACCTATATAGAGTTGATGAGATGAGAAAACAAAACAAAGCAGAACTTTCAGAAGAGGCCTGAGATGGAGAACAGAGGGCCTAGGCATTTCTTTCTAACACTCCATCAGTGAGGACCAGTTTGTAGTCATAATGGCTCTCATGGCATTAGGAGAGACAGAAGAAAATAACCCTTGAGAAACAATGGTGCATTTGGCAGAGAAAAAGAGCTAGAATCTTTAAATGAAACAAGAAAATAAGAAGAAACAAGAGGCACTTCAATTCAGAGGTTATTGTTTGAGGGAAAACACCAGGGTACTCAAATGCAAGATGGTTTCTTTTCTTTCTTTCTTTCTTTCTTTCTTTCTTTCTTTCTTTCTTTCTTTCTTTCTTTCTTTTCTTTCTTTCTTTTTTTGTTTATTTTTTACTTTTTTGGGTTTTTTGTTTTTGCTTTTGTTTTGTTTTGCAGGGTCTTGCTGTGCAGCTCTGACTCATAGAGATTCTCCTGTTTCCTGGCTCCCAAGTGCTGGGATTACAGGTGCACACCACCACGCCCGGACTCCATTGCCCCATCGCCAGCTCAGTGCACCTGAGAGCAGGGCTGGTTTGAGGCCAAGGAATCAAACCCTGGCCCCTGCACTTCCCTAAGCAAGTGTTTAGTCCACTGAGCTATACTGCTGGCCCTGCAGGATTAGTTTCTGTGTAAGACTGAAAAGGCCAGATATCTGAAGCCGTGCACACCAGTCCACACTGGTTTTGGTGTACCTGGAGGGCAGGGTCAAACAGCGACACTCACTCATTCAACGCTCATTGGCTCAAGAAGTATTTCAGAGCAGTGGGTACAGGACCAGACGCTCTTAGGAACATCAGTTCTGTTACTGCTGCCCTTTTCTGCTCTGTTTTCTTCAGTTCTTTCAAATTCACACTTAGTATGGTACAAATGAGTTTCTCAGACTTGAAAAATACTAAACCTGAAAATTAGCATACCTGACTGAAAATCATTCTGGAAAAAGAACATTCACATCTCTCTGGCCTTAAATCAATCCAGTGATTAAATTCTACTTTAAAGTTTTCAGACCAACCAGCCTATGAGTTGTAAAGTAGCTTTCTTTGGCCACAGGTCCATATTCCATAGGACAAGTGAGTGTCAAGTGTGAACTTTGATGAAGAAAAGTGAGATCCTAGAGCCGCTATGGTAGCATATGCTTTTAATATCAGCTACAGTAGTCCCTAGCTATTTCATGGTTTAACTTCCATGGTTTAACTTCCATGGACTTACTGTTTCATGGGTTTTCAAAAACTATTAGCCTAAATTGTTTATTGCATATTTTTCACTATATGAAAAGATTTTGCAGTACCATACAGTATATGTATTTTGTTAAAATTGCATAGGTTTATGAGCTTATAAAATTATTAAGGACATTAGCAGTGTTTTTAGAAGTGTGGGAATGGTTTATAAGAGTGTAGGAAGGGTTGATAAAGCCTCAAAATATATATAAATACTAAAATAAAAATAGCATCACCACTTCGCTGATTTTCACTTAACATGGTGGTATCTGGAATGGAACCTCCATATCAGTGAGGGAGCACTGTAGTAAGGAAGCTGAAGCAAGTGGATCACGAGTCTGAGGCCAATCTAAGAAACTTGGCAAGATCTTATTTCAAAAAGAAAGAAAAGTGATATCCAGGAGAAGATACCACTTATGGCTCAAGGCGACAACATCTGCTTCTAGGTGTTTGAGGAATTAGGGCAGGTTTTCACCATATAATTCAGGCTGTCCAGGAATGCACAACATAGTTGCAGCTCGCCTTGAACATATGGTGATCCTCATACTACTCAGCCTCTTAAGTGTTGAGATTACAGGCATGCACTACCACACCTTTCTTAGACAACTGTTTTTTAAAGAATCTCTTTACAAATTACACCTCCAGCCTACCTAAAACAAATCCAGGAGATAAGGTCATAGAAGAACTTGGAAGTCACACACCTAAAATTACTGAAATTATGGCAACTGAAATAAAGAAACAACTCCATCAGCCTATGAAGGAAATCAAATCAGAAATAATTTTTCAAGTAAAAAAGAAAATGTCAAAAAATCAATAAAGAATTACTCAATACATCTAAAGAAGACATAGATTTTAAAAAGTAGAAGGGAACACGTAAATGATGGAAACACTGAATGAACAATAAAAAAAAGAACTAAAGTGTGTGACGCAGATTCAAACAGATATCCAGGATATTAAGAATTTTATTGAAAGATGGTAAAACCACTGAACAAAACTGAAGATATAATTTCAGACCTTGAAGACATTGCAGCTAGTGAACATGAAAGGAAAGAGCTCTTAAAAATAACAAGGAACAAGAAAACAAAACACAACAGTTGCACAATAATGCAAAGAAAAACAATATAAAACTAACATGCATCAGTGAAACACTTGGAGTTAACACAAAGGACATAAAGACTGTCTGCAGCAGTAGTAGCAAACAATTTCCCAAGCATGCAAAAAGAAGCTAACGTACAAATAAGTGAGATATATAGAACTCCAGCTAGGCATAATCAAAATAAATCTATACTCAGACACACAATAATCAAGATCCCAGAAACTGAGCCAAAAAAAATCAGAATATTAAAAGCTGTTAGAGAAAAGAAACAGATCATCTATAATGAAAAGCCCATCAGAGTCAGAGTAGATTTCTCAACAAAGACCATCAAATTAAGAAGACTTTGGAGTAAGATATTTGAAGTCCTGAAAGAAAATAACTCCCAATCCAGATTGATGTACTCTATAAAACTATCTCTCAAATTTAATGCAGAGATAAGATATTTCCATGACATAGAATAGCTGAAGGAATTTGTAACAACCAAACCGACCCTGCAAAGAGTACTGACATATTTTAGAAAGAGACAAAGACTACTACAACTTTAAGAACCACAGAAGAGAACCACCAGAGCAAACAATTAAGCAGAGGAGAAAAGTAGGGATCACACAGTAGGAAAACAACATGACAAAGACAAGCCAACACATATCAATTGTAACCATCAATATAAATGGCTTCAATATACCAATCAAAAGAAGCAGACTGGTAGAGAGGATCAAGAAATGAAATCCAACAATATGCTGCATACAAGAAACACATTTAACTCAAAAAGAAATTAATAGACTGAATGTAAAATGATGAAAAACAATACTTCATGTGACAGGAACACAGAAAAAAAGCAGGGGTAGCTATTTTGGTTGCTTACAATGCCAACTTCAAACCAAGCATGATTAAAAGAGATAAAGAAGGCCATTACTTACTTGTTAGGGGGAAATTGCAAGAAAAAGAGATAACAACTATAAATACATATGTACCCAATACAGGAGCACCCAACTGTATAAAACAAATCTTAACAGACATGAAAAATTGAAAGCAATATAATTGTACTACAGGACTTTAACACCCCATGGACACAAAGAGATAGATCCGCTATGCATAGAATCAGCAAAGAAATAGCAGAACTGAACAAAACTAATGAAGAAATGGACTTAGTAGACTTTACAGAGTGTTCCACCCAACAGCATTGGAATACACATGCTTCTCAGCTGTGCAAGTATGTTCTTCAAAACAGACCAGGTACTAGCACATATAGCATGCTTATGTAGATACAAAGGAATTAAAATTATCTCATGCCTATTATCATACCATAATGCATTGAGACTGGAAATTATTGACAAAAGAAACCTCAAAAATGCCATAAACACATAGAAACCAAATAATAGCTTCCTAAATAATCAATGGGTCATAGATGAAATTCAAGAAGAAATTAAATAATATTTACAATCAAACAAAAGTACAGATACAACTTACCAAAGCCTGTGGGATGCAAAGAAAGTTGACTTAAGAGGAAAATTTATAGCAATAAATTCTCACACAGGAAATCAGAATGAGCCCAAATAAACAATCTTATGCTGCACCTCAAGATCCCAGAAAAAGAAGTGCAAGTCAAGCCCAAAGTCCAAAGAAGGCAGGAAATTATAAAGATCAGAGCAGAAATAAACACAATGGAGATGAAGGAAACAATACAAAAAATTAATGAGTCAAAGATTTAATTATTTCAAAGAATAAATAAAATGGGTAAAAAACCCTATCCAAACTTATTAAGAATTACAGAAACATCCAAAGTAAGAATGAGAAATAAAAATTAGGAAAAAAGGATGAGAAAGTCACTTCTGAGAAATGATTCTGTGAAATGGGAAGGGTGCTTAGTAATTTAAAAATACACTGGAGGGGCCTGGGAGATAGTTCAGTAGAATAAGTACTTGCTTGGCAAGAACAAGTTCAAGAGTTCAATCTTCGGTACCGAAAATATATATATATATTAATAATAATATAAAAAAATAAAAAAAAATTAAAAAAGCTCAGGAAAGGGGCCAGGGAGATAGCTCTGTGGCACAAGTGCCTGCCTGGCAAGTGCAAGGTCGTGAGTTTGAACCCCAGTTCGGCAAAAAAAATAATAATAATAAAAAATAAAAATTAATAATAATAATAATAATAATAATAATAATAATAAACACTGGAAGCAACACCATGCCCAGAAATTGAGAATCAGTAACTCGGTAATCTAGAAGGCAACACCCTGCAGAGCAGAGCTGCCTAATGAAGGGTGGGCAAGAGCCTGTGCCCAACAGCAACTTCTCACCTGCATGCAGACACCGTACACAACCCCTGGCACTCTGGGCTTCTGTTTGTTTTCATTTTTCACTCTTCCACCAATGGCATTTGCTACACTTGGCAGAGCTCTCCATCCACCAGGCCACACTTCCTGCCACATACACTCTTCTGTTGAGTTTCCCCTGGAGAGGAACTGAGCCTCTCTCTGCTGTGTGCTCCCTCTGCTGTTTCAAAAGCTCTGCTTTTTTGATGCTTGACTCTACTTCCTTTCATCTGTGAGGTTCTGATGTTGCCAATTTGTGATGTTTGCTCCGTGACTACTGTAGGAAGGATATTAATGGATGGGATGGGATCACTCTGTCAAATTCAATGGATTTCAACTATGCATGAAAGAAAATGTGCATTTATGATTAAAGGAAGTCACAACTTCTTTCTAAGCATGGCAGCACCTGAGGCTACCTCACTTTGACAAAGCAGTAATCAAGTAAATTGAGCAAAGTACAAATGACCAAACACTTGCTTACTGCTTTCTAGAACCTGGGAGCCCCCTGCTGTCCAGAGAGACAGAAACTGCCACAAAAATCTCTCCAAGGTGGAGAAGGCAGCGTTGACACACATGCAGCCTGAAGGACCGATTTTTACCACTTCATACACAAGAGCATCACTGTCATCTGCTACATCTGGGTTTTCAGTTTGTTTGTTTTTTAAGTGAAACCACCATGAATGAACGCTCCTGAATCCATCCCTCCTGCCCTCACTGTTCCTGCTCTCTTTCCAGCAGGGTTGTTACTAGGTATCAATTCCTGCTGTGTGCCACACAGTGCGTTAAGCTCCTCATACGAGTCACCATGATCTGTTCTCCCAATAGCCCCAGAGGGCAGCAAGTGTGTCTCCTTCAGGGTGAGGAAACCTACAGCTTCCATGGTGAGGAAAGTGGCCTGAAGTCACATGTGAGGAGGAACCAGCCTTGGAATTTGTACCAGCACTTGTGCATGCAGAGAATGGAGTTGCTTGCTTGCTTCCAGGTCACCACAGCTGCATCTGGATGAGCCCTCCCACCCCACACCCCTCCACCCCCCTGCACAAATCCACTGCTACCGTGACTCAGTCTGGACCACAGTCATTCATGCCTGAACCATGACCACGGCAGTGGCTGGCTCCTCCCCTCTTGGCTCTCAGATGTCAGCCTGAGGGTTTTATTAATCAAGTTCATGCACACATAATTCAAACTTCATATGACATCCCTCTGCATGCTTAATTTGTCTCCTTTCCTGAACATGGATGATTTTCCATTCAAGAAGATTGTTCCTGACAGTCCTTTCTGCCATCACCGTCCCTAACAGTACTCATCACAAGATGCACGCACACTGTATTAGCCGCAGCTCAGAGCAAGAAAGAATCAAGATTGAGATTTGCTGGTTTGACATAAAGCCTAATTGCTATGACCTCCAATCTTTCTTTATATAAACTCT
>PVKN010008780.1:0-24634 GCA_004027915.1 Capromys pilorides | reverse complement strand
CCACCCCCGGTGACTCTCTTCTGTCCCACCTAGCTAACTTTTGATGTCTTCATTTCCTCTTGCTCACTTTATTACAGCCACGCAGGTAAAACTAGAAGTCTTGGGCATGTACCAGGCGTGTCCCCATTTCAGGCTCTCTGCGCTTCCTCCACTTAGCATGAAGAGCCGTTTCTCACAGAGCTTTTGGCTTCCTGAGTTCACTGAGGTCACTGCTTGTACAGCAGCTGATTAGAGAGGTTTTCCTAGGAGGACCCTGTTAGAGTAGTGTGGACCCTCACTACCCATCTCCTTCTATACATTTGTCACTTACTGCCCAACACTTTGGTGACAGTATCATCTCCTAGAAGATAAGCCAGGCCATACAACAGGGCTTTTGTCTTTTTTTCCTCCTTTAGTATAGCCCTGGAGTGAGGTGGAACAGGGAACTTAGAGAGGGGTTGATAGATGAATGGGTAAATAGGTATGTGAGTAGATGGATTGGGATTTCTGGTTTTGTCCAAAAAGGGGGGTGAGGGGATTCTTAGCCACAGCGATAACTTAGTTGGCCCCTCTGTCCTTCTAACTCATTACCATTTTCAGAATTACTATCCCCTACCACTTCATTTTTCCAGTGACCCTCTGAGGTAAGCAGAGAGCTCCTGTCATCATCCGCCTTTTATAGATAAGAAATGTGAGGCTTATTTCCAAGGACATAGCACTAAGAAGTATAATTGTGGACAAAAACCTAACTGATAGTTATTACTACCACCACTCAATGCTATCACCTATAGAAAACAAAATGTTACTGGGGAAGAGGATGAACTCTCCTACAGCTCTGTATGAGAGCTGATTACCTTCATGTAATGAGAACTCTCTCTGTATGAGAGAGTGATTGCCTTCATCGTGGGGAGTTGATCAGTGTACACAGCACAGCCTAATTCTTTCTACTCCCCCCCCCCCCCCACCTCCTCTATCTTGAGATTTTGAAAGCAAAGAGCCTGGAGCTCTCTGCTGCTGGAGGAGCTGCTATGTCAACTTTATTGCTACTTTATGTTCCTGGATAAATTCTGCTTAGTAAAATAGAAGAGAGAAAAGGAATTAGAGTAGAAGAGTATTAAACTGTATGCTTTGGCCAAGAAAGAACCTTTGTTGATTTTAAGAACTGAAAGTGGCTCATAGTCACTTTTAAAATTAAGTCACCCTCAAATTACACCCTCCTTTCCCTCATGTTCCCGAAGTGATGAAACTGCAGACAAAGAAAATAGATATGTTGTCTGTGGTCACCATAGTTGTTTCATATGCCATGTTCTGGAAGTCCTGTTAGAATCTGTGAGCTTGCCAGTTTTCCGTAGTGCAGTATATAAAACGTAGCTCTAATCTAGTATTCATTTTTCCCTCTACTTAGCCCTTATTTTTCTGACTCTTAGCTTTCGTTTCTCAGGAGCTTCAAAGTGGTAGAGGAGAACTGACCCACTTACCTGTCTCCTATACTAAAGAGCTGCTTCAAGAAATGAACTTTTTCATCTTTGAACCTTTATATCAACAGTGTTCATCCCAGTATCTTACTGAATACAAAATAGGTGCTCTGAAAATACCTCTGCCTATTTAATTCTATGAATATATATTGAAAAATCTTTATTGTCTCTGTTGTCTTAATACCGAAAAACTCAGCAAAATTCTCAGATTTTAGAGCCACTTTGTCTCTTGGATTTGTGTGATAAACAATGATGGTATGTCAATATTGCCTGGACCAGCACTGAAACCTATCCTTGTGGTCCAGTTTTCATGGTAAAATCAAGTTGCTACTGATTATAAGCAGTGGTACTCATAAGGCATACTCCAGGGCCATGCAGAACTAACCTTATTGAATCAGTATCAGTCTGGGGAGAAACTCACTGTCTTCTTCAGCTGAGGACCTAGTGAATGAGTCCTGGAGGTTGGTAAAGAGAGGAAGACAAGAGGGCAGAAGCCTAGGCCGGGTGTGGTGGCATACCCCTGTAATCCCAGCACTTAGGAGGCTAAGGCAGGAGGATCGGTGTGAGTTTGAGACCAGCCTGGGCTACAAAAGTGAGCTCAAGCCCAGCCTGAACTGCAGAGCAAGATCCTGTCTCAAAGACAAAAAAAAAAAAAAAAAAAAAAAACGGGCAGAAGCCTGTTTAGACAAATTTCCCTTCTCATGAGGCAGTAAGAAATTATGGTGAGAAATTTTGAAAAAATTCAGAATTTTTTATTTCTTTCCAGGATTCATACTTCTTTTAAATTATTTAGTATAGAGTCTACAGAATCTCACTACACAGATCAAACTTGCAGTGATCCTCCTGTTTGCAGCCTTCGAAGCTCAGGGATTACAGACCGTCACACACAGTCTCAACTGCAGACTCAGCAATCCCTTGGAATGGGTCTGACAGCATGCTGGGGATTGAACCCCAATTCGTGTGTCTGCCTAAGAAGTGCTTTAATCCATTGAGCTATCTGGCTGGCCCTATACTTTTTTTTTAATTAATGTTTTTTTCTAGTATTGGGGATCAAACATAGGACCTTGCATTTGTGAGGCAAGTGCTGCTGAGCTATGTCCCCAGCCCTGGCCCTGTACTTTTTAATCATTATTTTTATTAGTACATGTTTGCAGTACATATTGATAACATTCATCACGGTGAATACCTGTACATAACACATCTTCATTCTTTTCACGTCCCGTTCCTCGTCCAGCACTTTACTTTCTCATCAATTTATGTGAAGAGCAAAATTCATACAGTAAGAAGAACTGTGAGCTTGCTTTCAGGGGTTCATTTGGGAAGAGGCAGGTAGTGACACTATAAACTGACTTCCTACTCTGTAGCTGGGCTTTGGGGTTAGGAAGAAATCTCCAGCCTGAGTGGCTGGTTCTGGCTAAAAGAAAAGAGGGAACTGAGAACACAAGGATGGAAGGCTTGGCACTAAGGTGGCATCAAGGTAAGGTTTCTTCTGGGGACTGGTGACCCCAGTATGGTGAATTCTCTGTCAGCTGAACCAGATGTGTACTACCTTGCTTCCCTGTGTAGAACGTCAAGGCTGTGTCTGAGGCCCCTGCCGTTCCCCCAGTGTCAGAAGATGAGGATGATGAGGATGCCGCCCCACCTCCCGTGATTGCGCCACGTCCAGAGCACACAAAATCTGTGAGTCTGGGGCCTGGACAGCCTTCTGATTTATTAGGGGAAGACTAGGGAGCGAGTAGAACTAAGGCCTACAAGTTTACCGTTCGGGTCGGAGGCCCTAGGTTTTGAGCCACCTTTTCCAAAGGTACTTTCTATATTATTAAAGATAAGAAGTGGTGTTTTTATCACTGTTCTGCAGACAGACTCCAAGTATCTAGTTAATTGGTTTATGTACCAGTGCATCTTTGGTTTTCTTAGGCTGTTTTCCACTGAAGGGACAGGAAGAATTGGTGTATAGCTTAGGGCTGACATAAATTACTCTATTCTTCTGGGAAGCAACAAATTATCTTGCTATAGATTTTTTTCTTCACTGTTAACTGTTCAGTGTTCAGCCTTTTAAACCATTATTGATGATACTGGAAGACTCAGGAGATTATATAAATACGTTAGTGCTATTAATATGCTGGACATCAGGAGTGCACTTGGTGCCGGACGTTGGCAGTGGTTTCTGCTTAAGCTCCTTTGACATTCCTGCATCTCAGAGTAATCACCGTCCCTCCACTCTCACTTAGCGTCGTGTAGTCCCTGTGCCTTTTACCTGATTTAGCATTATTGAGCACTGACCGACCTCTCATCAGATAATACATTAGTAGTGTCTCTTTGTTTGGGCTTTTTATTACAATGAAAGCTCAATAATGAAAGAACTATGTAGGACTTAAGCTCTGTGGTTACACAGAAACAAACGGCTGCCTCTGAAATAAAGTGTCAAAAGCTGGCTGCGGGACTATGGGAAATGCTGAAGAGGAAGTTTGAGGGGCCTGGGTAACCTCTTGCGTGAGAACTCGTAAGCAGTGTCTGTGGGAATGCCCAGCCCACACTGCACAGCATCACCTTATGAAGAATTTCCTTGAAATCGAAGAGTTGTCAGAATGGTTCACATTGACATGGCCTTTTTTGGTGTGTAAGCATTTTTATTTAAAATATTGAGCTCCTCTAAAGTAGAAAATCGACAAATACATAATTTCATTGCTTATCATAGTTCTTTGCAAATATGGAGGCAATAAACATTGAATAAAGGAGCTGAGGATGGCAACATATGCTTATAATCCTAGAACT
Organism: Capromys pilorides; assembly: GCA_004027915.1. NCBI lineage: Eukaryota > Metazoa > Chordata > Mammalia > Rodentia > Capromyidae > Capromys > Capromys pilorides. The sequence goes on along the minus strand of PVKN010008780.1, from coordinate 20,405 downwards.
CTGGGAGATGAAGGCCAGAGGATTGCAAGTTTGAGTCTAGCCTGGGCACTTTGATGAGACCCTATCTCAAAGTTAAAAAAAAAACAATAAAATAAAATGGTTGGGGATGAATAAAGGACTATATTGATAAACTTGACCTTAGCATTTCTTTTTTGTTTTTGTTTTTATTCATTTTAATGAGAAAGAAATAGCAATGAGACAGTTTCACAACAGGTTAGTAGGACAGTTACAACAATTAATACATTGCATATTGTTGTCTTCACAGTAGTTGTTCAGAGTACAAGGTGTCAACATGATATCTTGTCTAAACGCCATTAGTACAAATCTGTCTTCTCATTGAACTCAGAGAATGTAGCTGTAAACATAGTCCAATAGTCTGTAATAGTGGTGGGTTACCAGCAGAACTGGTAATGTCAGAAGCTGCTGACTTGAGCATTTCTTTCTAAAAAGATAGCATTAATTACTAATTCACAGAAGCAGCAGTTGAGATATGCAGAGGCAAATTGATCTACCTGCAGTCACTTAGCAAAAGAGCTAGTACTGTATTTGAAAATAGATAAGTAAGTCCAAGTCAGGTTGCCTCCTACCACAGCCCAGTGGCATTCGTGTGTGCACAGACCTGCGTGGGAGCCAGAAAAGAAGAATGTTAGGGAAAGAACAGCAGAATTCAGAAAGAAGGCAAGGCATGACTGTGTAGGACCAATGGCCTAGAAATACTGTCTGTCCAAGGGCAGAAGAGTAGGAAACTGAAAAGTTATGCTGGAGTAGTAAGGAAGCCAGTCCAGCTGAAGGAGCGGAATTATTTATTAATTTATGTCCTAAGACATTTGCCTGGATGCTTTTGTTAGGGATGAGTTCTCATATGACTTGTAAGTATCTGAAAGACAATCATGATATTTTTATGTTAGCATCTGATAAGTATCTTGAAATGTCTTCTAGGGAGGAAAGTGTAACTTGAAGTCACTTCTGAACATCAGTAGTGTTTCACAGCTCATTTCATATAATGTTTATTCCTTCTCTCCCTATGATACGGCTTTCTCACCTCCTTTACCAGAATGAGAATCCAGGTGCAGAATTTTACATAGGGTTCAGCTTAGAGTAGAAATTCAGTAAATATTTGTAAGTAAATAAATGAATTAAAAATATGATGTTTACAAAGCTGAAGTTTGAGTGCTTGATATGTCCTGGAAATGAGTTTTGTCATATATATTAACCAGTTTATTTTCATAGCAACTCTGTAAGATAGGTGGCATTATTATCACCATTTTACCGATGAGGAAACCGAAGCACAGAGGAACTAAATAGCCTGCCCCAAGTCATGCAGATGGTAAAAAGAAAAGAGCTGGGAGAGGAATAAAGTTCTGAGTTCATGTTCTAAATCACAACACTGTCGACTCTTGGTGAACAAAAGTACTTTCTTGTCTGAAGAGGCTCATGGGCTAAAGAGGGAGTGATTTAGTAGAAGGTTATTATTGCAGTTTTAGTGCCAAGTGCTGTAACACAAGACTTCATTTCATCTTGGGAGAACATAGAATGTTACAGATGAGAAAGAGTCTCAATTAAGATTAGGATCTCTTTAAGTAACTTGTACCAAGAGTTGCCTAGTGTCCTTTGAATATCTTCGTTAACCACTGTTGTATATAATAAGAGTAAGGAAAGTCATTTCTCATAGTAGGTGGGCCTGGAATATAGATTTTGACAGAAGAGAAAGATGTATGTTTAGGGCATTGTTCTGTGAACGTTCTAACCCTACATCTAGAAGTGAGTGTTCTGTACTAACAAAGATGCTCTTTGCCAAAATTTTGCACCACTGACGCAGGTGTACACACGATCTGTGATTGAACCGCTTCCTGTTACTCCAACTCGGGATGTGGCTACATCTCCCATATCACCTACTGAGAATAACACTGTTCTGCCAGATGCTTTGACCCGGAATGCTGAGAAACAGAAGAAGAAACCCAAGATGTCTGATGAGGAGATCTTGGAAAAATTACGTAAGCATGTTGTGTTCTAAGCCTTCACTTGGTGTATGCTGGTCAAGCATAGAGATGGAATTCTGCTGCCGTGACAATCCTGATTCCAGGGCCAGGGATATAGCTCAGCAGCCCGGGTGCCTCTCTGTAGGTGTAAGATCCCGAGTTTGGTTCCCAGTACAGCAACAACAGCAAAGATCCTGATCCTATGATCTGTGTGACTGGCTGGCCATGTTTGGTACCTTAGCCAGGAACTGCTCTTCTCTTTATACAGCCCTTCCGCTTCCATTCTGTCTCACCAGCTCGGGTTGAATACCACATTTGGATGGGATATAAAAAGAAAAAATATGAAGAGCTAATTTAGAGGACAAGTTATCCCTTTCCCACAGGCCTGGGTTATAGAGGTGGGCAAATGGTGTTGTCTAGTGAACAGAATGCTATGTTGACAAGGTTGAGACATTGAGTATACCTGCTGGGAAAGAGTGCTGGGATTAATGTTTGCCACTGACCTGGGAAAAGACAGACCTGCCATCATAGTTGTAGGACAAAAAGGGAAGGAAACCAAAATGTTGTGAACCCAAACTGTGTACTACATGACAAGCAAGTTATTTTCTTGTTTCTTTTGTTTTTCTTTTTCATTTACTTCTCATGTGTCATGTCAAGACAGGCATTGTGTCTTCATTTTTGAGGCCCAGAAAAAATAAATACTGTACCCCAAGTCATACAGACAGAAATGATAAGGCTGAGGTCAGAACACAAACATGGGCCTTCGTTAGTAGAGCATGTTGCCTCTGCTGTCAGGTGGAGTCTTCCATTTCATTTTATTTAGCAGGCAGAAGTAGGAGCATATCAGGGTGGCCTGTTTCTGCATTTCAGTAAACTGAAGAATTACATTCGACGGAAAGACTAGCTTGATCTTTTGGCTTGGAAATGTCACTGGACGAGGTCTTTGGTTTATTCTCTGTATTTATTTCCAAAAAAGATTTGCTATGATTGACTTAACCAGGTCTGCAAACTGGCACTGACGTTTCTCATTCTCTACTTTAGCGGTTACCTACTTCTTTCTGGTCGGTTTTTTTTTTTTTTTTTTTTAATGAGCAGAACATATTTATTGAGGGAAAGAAAGAAAGCTCCTGTCCGAGAGAGGGACAGGAGGGGGGTCCCGAGTAGGTGGTCCCCCTTTCTGGTCATTCTTATTTGACTTTTAAAAGAATTTCATTCTCTTAAGGGGTTGGTGGCAGAGGCCTATAATCCCAGTATTCGGGAGGGTGAAGCAGGAGGATCTGCACAAGTTCAAAGCCAGCGTGGACTATATAGTGAGATCCATCCTATCTCAAAAAAAACCTAAAAGAATTTCACTCTCTTAAAAATTGCCAGGCTGGGGGCCAGGGTGATAGGTCAGTAGAATAAGCACTTGCCTGGCAAGCGCAGGGTCCTGAGTTCAATCCCCAGTACTGGAAAAAAAAAAAAAAAAATTGCTAGGCTGGCCTGGTAGCTCAGCGGACTAAAGCACCTGCTTAGGCTGAGCGCAGCTGCTGCCGTTAGATCCCTGGCGCACCTTGCTGGCCCCACCCATGAGGTGTGCTGAGCCAGCGTTCGAGACCAGTGCGGTGGCGCACCTGTAATCCCAGTACCTGGGAGGCTGAAAACAGGAGGATCACTACAAGTCGGTCTGTATAGTGAGACCCTGTAGACCCTGTAAATACAAAAAAGAAAAAGAAAAAGAAAAAAAAATTGCCATTGCCTGGAGCCACCATAAAAAGAGAAAGTGAAGCCACTCACCTAGGGATTTTTTTGGTGGGGGGTGCTGGGGGTCAGAGGTGGGGTGGGAGAGCCAATTTAGAATTGTGGAACACAAGCTGGCCTGGAAGTGAGAACACTTGGGTTAAAACTCTGTCTCTGCCACTGAGTTATGTCTTAAGCAGTTTTCTCCTGGCTTCTAATCCTTGTTTCTCTTCACCTTTTAAATGAAAACATTAAATCTAATTTTTTCATAAATCGAATGAGATGCTACATGTCAAGTTACCAAATCCTAATCATTGGCATTAGAGAAGCACATTGGACTGGGCACCTAAAAACCAGTCTCTTAACCTTGGATCTGATACCAGTTTGCTGTGTGACCTGGGGAGTTCCTTTCTGTGGGCCTCGCCTCCCCATCTGTAGAGTATGTGTTGCGAAATCCAGTGAGTTGTCGCGGATCTCTTTTTTGCCTTGGTACTTAAAGTATCTCTGCTGTAAATCTCTTTATTTGACCAACTGGCATCTACTTGCAAAAATCGGCCCAGATAGCATCTTTCCACTCTTATTTTTGTGTCCTTTTCAATAATCATTTGTAGTTTATCGCGGCAATCATAATTATAGGGCATCCTACAAGTAAGACTATAAAAACAAAAACATACCAGGTGAGTGAGCTCCTTAAGAGTAGGGATTGTCTTAACTGTGGTTTTTCTAGTTCTTTATTCCTACCACTTAGCATATGCCTTGGTATACAGTAAATAAGTAAATGTTTATTGAAGTACTTACTCATAAAAACATGAAAAAATGGCCCTAAATTTAGAAATTGAATAGATTACTATAGATAAAAGCAGTCAAGGAATGAAACTTTGTATGTATGTATGTATGTATTTATTTATTTATTTATTTTGAAGCCAACCTTTAGAAACTTTATTTCCCTCATTGCAGTTTCATTGACAGATTTTTCTGGCTTCTCATAGAATATCTTAATGGCCACTGTCTGCCCAGTATTCTTATGTTTACATTTCATAACTGTGCCATAACTTCCCTCTCCTACTTTTCCAAGTTTCATACATTTTCATTTCCAAGCCTGGCTTCTATTTCCAGCATCACACCCTCTCCTCGCCACTGCAGCCACCTCAGCCCATTCTGCGTCCCTGCTGGCCTGGAGCTGCGCAGTCCCCTAGCGAGATGACACAACACCGCCCTTACTTCACCATCAGCCCCCGCCCAAGGAAATGAAACTTTAGGTTAGGGAGAAGCTAAGGGAGCTGTTTAGTATGTTTTGTGGGCATGGGGGCCAGTTCTTTAATTCTTGTCAACTCTGGGGAGTAGAGAGAGCATGGGGTCTGTTTTGTGTCTTGGTCCAGAAAAAAGTGATTTATGGTCTCTGTTTCTTTCCAAGGGAGCATAGTGAGTGTGGGTGATCCTAAGAAGAAATATACACGATTTGAGAAAATTGGACAAGGGTTAGTATGGGCATTTTCTTTCCTTGAAGAAATGACTTAAAATTGTGTTTGCTGTCATATATGACTTTAACTGTTTTGCTTCTAGTAAACCTTGTTCTTTCTTTAGCTTCCCATCTGGTGGTATTACGTTAGGCTGACTTCAACCTTGGCATACTTGTGCTTCATGTGAAAGATATGCCATTAAATGGTCATGTTGCTGGAAGTATCCTGTGGTGACAGTTAAAGAAGCACTTATTTTTTTTTTTTTTTAGCATGAAACCAGCATCCCAGATTATAGATCTGTGTTTCCAGATAAACCCTGTTTGTTGTATCATGAACTGGAAGGCATATCTTTATATTTTATGTAAAAATAAGTAGATTTGTACATATTTACTAAAAGAAGTGAAACTAAAGTGTAACTAAAAAATTAAAATGTCTCACTTTGTAGTAGGCTTTCACTGCTAGTGGAATGAAAGCATTGTTGCTAAATGGCATTGAAATTTTCTTTTTCTACTTTCTTTTTTTTTTAAATTTTTTTTTTTTTATTTGTTTGCTTGTTTGTTTGTTTCTTTATTTACTCATTTTATGGCTGGCTCAGCCTGCCCTGGTGGTGGGGCTGGCGCAGCATGTGGTGCCGGGGATCGAACCGCAGTCCCTGCAGTTGCCTGAGCTTTCCTAAGCAGGTGCTTTAGACCACTGAACCATCTCGCAGGCCCTTTTTCTACTTTCTTATGCACCCAAGAGCTTCTAAAAGTAGGACAAAGAATTTATGGAATAATTTATTTGTGCAGCATTTTGGATGTACAACTCTTACACCTTTTGTTGAATTTAATCATTAAAACAACCTTTAATTAGGTAGGTGTCATTGTTTGCTGGTCTCATGTTTCATACTTAATTTTTCCCTTATTCTTTTTTGAATATGAACTGGTAGTTAGCACTTTGGAAAGAAAGTTCGCTTGCTGTGGAAAAAGGCAAATGGTACTTCCTTTAGGTAGTTAAGTAGAGATATCAAGAATATAGCAAGGAGCCAGGGAGCTCAGTAGAAAAGATCCTGAATTCAATCTTCAGTACTGAAAGAAAAAAAAAAGAATGTAGCAAAAAGTATGTGGACAAGTATAGCTAAGACATGACCCTTCTCAGGATTTGAGTGTCTTCATCTGTACATTTAGGGAAGAAGGATTTTGTAGATTAAGGGCCTTTCATCTTCAAATAGCCTATTTAAAAAAATAGGTGTAGGAGACCTCTTAGGCAACATCTGCCAGATACATTTTTCCTTGATTATTTGACAGGTCTGATAATACTAAGAATGAAATGAAATATTAAACATCCATATTGATAGCTCTCTATATCTCATAATTTTAAAAATACAAATGCCACACCCATTTGGTAAGTCGAGACCAGTATAATTTTGCATGCCTTCTTTCCTGTTTGGTATCTAGAAATGATTGTGCTTTTGATCTGGAATTCATATGTTTAGTCATTTGTCTATTTAAACAGAAAATAACCAAGTGCTAACTAGTGGACCTAAGGAGTTTTCGAGAACTTTGCATGCATGAAGATATAGTCTCAAAATATTTGGTTCTCTGAGGCTTGAATATGTTTGTCTTTTTAAGAGTAATGCCTGTAAGCCGGGTGAGGTAGCGCATGCCTATAGTCCCAGCACTTGGAGGCTGAGGCAAGAGGATCTTTGCGAGTTCAAGCCCAACCTGGGCTACAAAGGCCAGTCTGAATGACATAGCGAGACCATCTCAAAAAGACAAAAAAAAAAGAGTAATGCTTGTAAGAGTATCAAAGAGGAAGAAGGATAGGAAGATGGTACTTTGCTTTTTAGTAGTACATGGATGGGGTAGGCTTATCAAGCAAGTGAAAAAAATAACAGCCAATGCATATAATCAGGTCTTGATTTAATAGCATAGTGTCTTAATGATCAGTTTCCAGGCATGCAGGCAGGCTCCCACCTAGGGGTTGGGGTTAAGGGTCTAATGACTGATCTCTAGCTGGAAAACATACTTACAAATGGCTTTATCTCCGAACTGACCGCACATCTGCAGAATGGACCTCAGGATTTGCCTTAATGCATTCTTGCAGAAGACTAGAACTTATAATGTCTTCAGATTGTATGATATGGGGCTGGGAGATGGCTCAGTGGCTTAAACACCACCCCTCTGGCAAGCACAAGGTCCTGAGTTCAATCCCCAGTATCAAAAAAAAGTCATAATGTACTTGATGTATGGAATGGTCAACTATGAAATTGTTTTGTAAATTACCTATAAATATACAAGGTTTGTGGTTGTAGGCATGAAATGAAGATTATTTCAAATGGACATGATAAATTTTATAACATTATTTAGAGCTTTCTTTTGCCCAGTGCTGAGGGTTGAACCCAAGACCTTTGCACCAAGCTATATTCCCAGCCCATTATTTCATTTTGTGTTTTGAGACTGAGTCTGGCTAAGTCACTGAGTTGCCCAGCCTGAACTCAAACTTGTGATCTTCTTCCCTCAGCCTCCCAGAATGCTGGGACTATAGGCGTGCACTACCATGCCTGGCTTATTTCTAGCATCTTTCTTTCCCTCTATGTATTTATTTGCTTATGTGAGTGTGTATACACATACCTATGTGTGCATTTATATCTACCAGTTATCCTTATGTTGGAAGTGGGGTATGAACAGTACTAGAATTCTGCATCCAATTTCAGTGTGAAGCTTTGAAGAAATTAAATCAACTTGCTAAAAGTACTAGAAGAGAGGAGGAGCAGGATCAAGAAATTCTAATGTAGGGGCCAGGGAGATAGCACAAGTGCCTGTCTGGCAAGTGCATGGCTGTGACCTTGAATCCTGGTCCTGCAAAAAAAAAAAAAAAGAAAGAAATTCTAATGTATTTAAAGCTAGGAAAGTGATGTATAGCTGTAATCCCAGTACTGGGGAGGCTGAGGCAGGAAGATTGCTATCAGTTTAAAAGCAGTCTAGGATACCTACAAAGCGAGACACTGTCTCAAAAAGACTGCCTCCCCCCCAGAAAAAAACCCAGACACTATAATGTATTTGAATACCTACTGTATTCATTTTAGGACCTTGGCTAAGTGCTTTACATAAACTGGTTGATTTAAATTCTTGTATATTCCAAGAGAGGAAGGTGCAGGTCCAAGAACTGACGTGATTCAGTCAAGCTCTGATGGTGCAGCTAGTAAGTAGCAGCTCTGTAGTGGAACGCGCTCATTGGGTGGTCGCTGCAGCCTCTGTTCTCTTTACTACCACTCACTGCCTTTCACATAACAATGGGAAGGCTGCAAGAGGAGCGGGCAGGTGGGTTAGTTTTGCTGCTATTATTATTAATCCTCGTTCTGCTGGATTACCTGTAGAGCTGCATTTGACAAATTCACTGAACACCTGTGTTTCTTTCCCTTCTTCTCCCACCTGTTGTTCAGTGCATCAGGCACCGTGTACACTGCAATGGATGTGGCCACCGGGCAGGAGGTAAGCGTCTACCACTGGTGTTCTTTTAGTTACAGTCCTTTTATTTGCAGTTGTATTTTAGCCTTTCTTAGCTCAGTTGGGGTATTTCCAGTTTATTTCTCTGTCAGACTAAAATCAACTAGCAGACTAAGAAGATGGGACTTAAAGCTTCTAGAAAAGTTACTATAGGAGCAGTATGGGGAACAGCATGGCAGCTAGGAGGGAAGCAGGTGAGTCGAAGGTTATTGCATAACTCCAGGTAAGATGAGTAAGGGGATAGCAAGGTATAGACCATGTGAAGTAGAGGGATCTGAGAGACGCTCTGCGAGATTTGACAGGACTTGGTGACCGATGAATGTGAGACTGATTTACCTGATACTTTTCAAGGATAAAGAGTATAGATGTAGGTACAGGCATGAAGAGGGCAGGTACAGCTGAGAGATCTTATAGAACTATACAGTGGACAGTTGCTTATTTTTTACTTAGAAGTCTCTTATAGAAAAGGCTCAAACCCCTGTCTCCTAACTCCTAACCTACTGGTGCTACCATCATTCTCAGAATTTACCAAAATTCTCTAGAATTTTACTAAAAATTGCAGTCCTCGTTTATTTAGAAGCACCTTGTTGTCCTCATTTGAGCTAGTAGAACTCTGATTTTATTACAAAGACCTTGTTTTCAGTAGCAGAAAACCATAAAGGAAATAAATTCAGCATTTTGGAGGTTTCTTTGCAGTCTGTTCCTTGGTTGACTGCAGAGTAGCATTGTTGGCAGGTGGGGTATGTTTGGCAGCTGCCTTGGAGAAGCTCTTAGTTAAAAAATAGTACTGGGACTCCCTCATTTTGAGAGATCTTCTTCTTCCAGTGAAAATAGAGTCAGGGTCCTGCTACAGGGCTGCTTATGTGTCCTTGATGGTTGAAACACCCTAATGTGCTACAGCTAGAGAAGTCGCAGTTAGTAGGGATAATGTATATCTCACTGGCTCTGAGTAGTCTTACACAGGTGTTAAAGCAAATCCTGTAGCTCTCTAAGGATAAGTCAACTTTTAAATCACCATCATGCTTAAGGGTTATTTTTTATTTTTATTTTTTTAAGCTATCTTCCCAGCCCCTTTTTAAGGGTTATTAATTGCTCTTTGAGGTAGGACTCCAAAGACACAGGTACCTGCCTTAAACTATTTTTATTACTTTGGACAAGTTATTTGACCTTCAGCCTAAATTATATTGATTTGTGAAATGCACACCGATGTTGCATGAATTCAGTAATGTATATGAAAATGCATCAACCTTAATAATAACATATTTATACTTATTCATATTAATACTTATTCCACAAAATATTCACTGAGCTTTTGCTTTATGCTACATTTTGTGCTAAAACTGTGAAAGATTCAGTCCTATGCAAGCATTTAAACATCAAAAATCACATAAACTGCAAAAGACCATACTTCCCTGGTGTACATATAGAAGTCTTTTAGTAAAGAGAAGAGTCTTCTTTTTTTTTTGTGGGAGTGGGGATTGAACTCAGACCCTTGCATTTGCCAGGTAAGTGCCTATAACAGTGAGCTATTTCCCCGGCCCCCGTGAAGAGAAGAATCTGCTTTAAAGTAAAAACAGTGGTGAGGACAGAAGTATAATATTACGGTGGTAAATTTGATAAAATTAAAAAGAGATTATACTGGGCCAGCCAGATAGCTTAGCAGACTAAAGTGCCTGCTTAGGCAGAGCGCAGCAGCTGGGGTGCGCTGAGACAGCGGTTGAGACCGGGCGTGATGGCATGCACCTGTAATCCCAGTGCTTGGGAAGCTGAAATGGGAGGATCACTACAAGTCTGATCTACATAGTGAGACTCTGCAGACCCTGTACCAAATACATAAAAAGAGAAATTATACCAATCCTGAAAGAACACTTGCAGAAGGGTAATACTTCCTTTTTATTGTTGAGGAATTTGTGACTTGGGAATATTACAATTTTTTTGCAAGTTGTGCTACCAAAGATTAGCAGGGTCTGAGTTAGAATTTTTTCCTCCCAGTCCTCAGCAGAGTTGAGGTTAGGCACTAGGGCTTGCCCTGTCATGGGCCTAATTCCGTAGGCCTTACCATCCCTGATGGAGGCAGGCAGGTGGTGAGTGGTTCCTGGAAGTCCTGGAGCCGCCTCTGTGAGAAGCTGGCCAAGGACAGAGAAACACTTCATTGTGTGCCTGCCCTGTGGTTATAGAACTCTGAATGGAAGCAAGTCCATTAGAGCAGCTAGTGCGTTGTGGTCAGAAAGACCTTATTTCTTGCCCCAGAGACTATGAATCTTCGGTGGTGCTCAGTGGATGCTCTCTATTTTTGTGAGTGATTATAAGGGTTATCCAGCTAGGAAGAATAGAACTGTCACACACAGGCAGATTAGCATGTTAGGGCTGGGGAGATAGCTCAGTGGTCTAAGTTCGATCCCTGGTACTGCATGCCGTGCAGGACCTGGAAGCCTGGGCGCACTGTGCTTGCCCCCAAACTGGGCATGATGGCACATGCCTGTAATCCCAGCACTGGGAGGCTGAGACAGGAGGATTATTATGAGTCAGAGCTGTGTAGTGACACCCTGAAATAAATGAATACATACATACATACATATATAAACATTTTTAAACAGATTAGCATGGTAGTGCTGTAATCCCAGCACTAGGGAGGCAGAAATCAGGAGGATCACAATGAGTCTGAGCTGCATAGTGAGACCCTGCACATACACACACACACACACACACACACACACACACACACACAAAGAGGAAAAAAAGATTTCTTGAAAGCAAGCGCCAACCAATATTCAATTATTTTCCCAATCTGAGCAACAGATTTGAAGATAAAAATAGATTATATATAACAGCCATTCTTAGCTATTCCTGCTTTGAAAATTCGTAACATGCATTGTTGTATGTTACCCTGTTTCTTTTTTCTATTTGTTTTTGTTTATTTTTACTGTTCAAAATAAGAATTACAGAGTAAAAACAAATGGTGGTTGAAGGGTGGTTGTTGCTGTTATTTTGGTGCTGTTGTCATCTTACTGCTGTTCTGTTATGGCCGCTCAGCCTGCCCTGGAGGTGGGGCTGGCACCGCATGTGATGCTGGAGGGTGAACTGTAGTCCCTGTGGTTGCCCACGCTTGCCTAAGCAGGCATTTTAGCCCGCTCAGCTATCTCGCCAGGCTGATCATTGTCTTGGTACTCAAAATGGCCCCTATAGGAAGGGAATCAATTTGTAATTGACTGAAGTCAGTGACAGGCACAGAGCCTAGGTCCTTAGAGTGCACACTTAGCGGAGTGCTCACTCTTAATAAGTTGGTTTTATTAGGTAAGGTCCGTTAGCCTGGGCATAGTAGGGGTAGAAAAGGGCTCCTCCTGCCCTACCCAGCGTGCCTCTTCCTGCAGTACGCTGAGGAGCTCCATCCTCTATCCTCCAAGGTGGGCTGAGGAGCTCCAGAGGGGCTCTTGTGGCTCTACTGCTGGTCGTCAGGGGCTCTAGTCCTTACTGTCTTTAGATAAATATTTTGCTTTTTAGGCACGAGAGAGAACTATCCTCAACTGTTGTTAATAGAAAACTGCAGCTAGACCAAAAGCCTGACCTAGGAAAAGCCACTTTTTTTACTTGCAGTAGGGAATGAAAGTGTACAAATATTTAAAATGATCGGGGCCGGCGAGATGGTTCAGTGGTCTAAAGCGCCAGGAGGGCTCAGGCAACTGCGGGGACTGCGGTTCGATCCCCGGCACCACATGCTGCGCCAGCGCCACCACCAGGGCAGGCTGAGCCAGCCACAAAATAAATAAATAAAGAAACAAACACAACAAGCAAACAAATAAATAAATAAATAAAATTTAAAAAAAATGATCATTTTTACTCTTCATGATTAACTGAGTCTCTTCAGAAGACTCTCCACATTAAATTTAAATAAACAATAGGTTTTTTTAAATGATAAATTGAACCTTTCTTTACACTTTTGCTGCTTCTGGACAGACAATTTTGTTCTTTTAGATTGCCATATTCTTCTCAATGAGCAGTGAAAAACAAGTACCTCTAGGGAATAAATACTTAGAAAAGTAGCCTAGTACTTTTTTTTTTCTTCTTCTGTTTTTGTGGTTTAAAAATAAAGCACATAACCTACCACTTGCTTTCTTGTCTTTTTTTTTTTCATGCAGAAATTCTCTTGAGTACCATGTGTGTTGTGATCCAGGGCTTTTAGTCAGGCTCCAGGCTTCACAAATTGACAAAGGAGTGTACACACACATGCACACGTATGTTCTCAACTAGTTTTTATACAAGTTTGCGTGTCATAAGTTGCATAAGAGAGATGTATGTTCTTCCAGGGCTTTTAGTTTTTATCTATACTATGAATCAAACTCAGGACCTTGCACTTGCCAGGCAGTTGCTGTGCCACTGAGTCGCTGAGTTATATCCCTGGCTCTTTACAGGGCTCTCTCTCTCTCTCTCTCTCTCTCTCTCTCTCTCTCTCTTTCTCTTTCTCCCATTTGGTACAGGGTCTACAGGGCTCACTACACAAGCACTGGGATTACAGGCGTGCTCCACCATGTCCAGTCTCAGTCACCATCTCAGCACATCCTGGATCAAACCCTAGCCACTGTGCTCTGCCTAAAAGGCGCGTTAGTCCCCTGAGCTATCTGGCCAGCCCCTTACAGGGCTTTTAAAGAGGAAAAAGTATATTTGGTTTGAGAATTAGACTTCCTTTGTTTGCGTGTGCTTTGGCGTAAGTAGCTTTGGATGTGTGGAAGTGACAGGTATTCTGGGTGGAAAGATGATCCTGACAAAGGGAGGAAAGCTGTGTATACGTGAAGGAATTGAATGGAAAGAAAGGGTCTGGATCAGGTTGTAGGAACTTTGAGGAGTCTTTCAAGAGAACCAAGAGCCACGTGTGTGTCTTTGAACAGGGGAGAGTGCATGTGTACTGTGAGGAAAAATTAATCTGGCCCTGTGTGCAGAGTAAAATGAAATAAGAATAAGACAAACTTTTGAAGGTCTAATTCTGACTTTTTTAGCTGTATGTGCAAGTCACGTGTCCTCCTGGAGTCACATTTTCTTCACCCACGAAAGTCCTACTAAACATACAAGTTGTCCCTGAGAATTAAGTGCAGTAACAAAGTTGAGAATCCCTTCCATGATACCTAACACATAGAATACATGAGTACAAAGTGCCTTGGAAACTAGAGAACACCTTACATTTGTATTAGGGAAAAATTTGGGTTTTTTTATTATATATAAATAAAAGAATATCAAGATCCTTTTCACATAAGACATTAAGGATCTCCTTTATCTCTTTTTTCTTAACTTAATTAACTCTGATTTGTCTTTCTACACCATGTTCAGAAAGTCACCTCACTGTGGAAGTGTATATAGATTTCCGGGTTGTAGATGAGAATTGTTTTGTGTTTGTGTAGCCCTTCCACCTCCACCCCGGACTTGAGAATGGACCCAGGAGCACTGTACCACAGAGTTATCCCAGATCATGTCTTATTTTCAGACAGAATTTTACTGTTTTTTGGGTGGGTCTCAAACTTCTCAATCTTCTTCTCTCAACCTTCTTCAGTGCTGAGATTACAGGCATGGGCCACCATACCTAGCTTCTGTGGCACTTTGTATGAACTCTTCTTATAGTATCTTCTTTTACATTGTGGCTTTTAAAAGTATTCTGCATTTAAGTTGAAAACTAAAACTTTGATGTATATCAAAATGATTTACAGGGCTTGTTAAAACAGGTTTCTGACTCAGTGGGTTTTGGAGTAAGGCCTAAAAATGTTCATTTTCAACTATTTCTCATATGTTGATGCTGCTGTTTGGAGACTTCATTTGGAGAAGTGTTCACTTAGCATTGATAAATGATAGCTTGACAGCTAAAACTGTACCTTATTTGTCTGCCCCCTTAGTGCTTTAAATGTTGAGTGATTCCGTGTGCACATTACATGTCTTGTGATTTCAGGTGGCCATTAAGCAGATGAATCTTCAGCAGCAGCCGAAGAAAGAGCTCATTATTAATGAGATCCTGGTCATGAGGGAAAATAAAAACCCAAACATTGTGAACTACTTGGACAGGTACGGGATGGTGGGCCTGTCAGAGGGTTGGGGGCTTTGGGACCAGAGTGTTAAAGGAGAAAGCAGCGCCGGCCCACAGGACTGCCTCAATCTGAGTATCTTCTGTGGTGCTGAGCTCTTTAAATCCAGCCTTACAAATTGCTTGACACTTTGATTGCTAGAAAATCTTTGGGGTAAGGCTAACATTTGATGGTATTACTGTTTGTTCTGTGTTGGGGAATTCCTTCTGGTCATCTGCTTAATCAAATGTCTAGGTCCTTAACTCACTCTCCATTGAATTTTGTTGTTGTTGTTGTTTTTAATACTGGGGGTTGAACTCAGGACCTTGCATTTGCTGGGCAAGTGAGCTATGTCTCTAGCTCCTGAAAATCTTCATCCTCTTCATCTTCTGGAATAACTCATGGTTTGGCTTTATGCTTTTAAAATGTGACACGTAGTAGTATATTTTTTAAACATATACTTAAAACTTTTGTCCGAGATGTCACAGGTAGTTACTGAACTGAACTTTAAAATCTTGATTTCTTTACTACTACGCTACATTGTCAACTACCTTTCTCTGGTATAGCATATTTCATAAGTGCTCTTTCTTGTTTAGCATCTGAAATACTCTGGTGATCTTCAGATTCTTTAAAGAGGAAAGGAATTCGACTGTGACCTTCCTTATTATACATGATGTTGTTAGCTATTGGAATCGCTTGAAAATGGGTCCTAACTGGCTTTGAAGAATCTTCTTTTCTCATTCCATCTCAGCTAGTGGGTGCTTTCTCAGCAGGTGTGTGAGAGGCCCTGAAATAGGCTCTTCATTAAGTGAAGAATAGACTCTGGGCAGTGCAGGAATTTTATCCAGTCCTGGTCTCACTCGTGTTGTAGACCATTTAGGCTGTTACTTCAGAATGTCAGAGCCTGGGTAACTCATAAACAATGCAGGTTTGTTTTTCATCGTTCTGGAGCCTAGGAAGTCCAAGATCAGGGCACGAGTACATTTACTGCTGGCGAGGGCTGATTTCCTGGTTCACAGGTCATGCCTTCCCTGCAGCCTTGTAGGAGCCACACCTCCCGATGCCAGCACAATGATTGGATTTGTTTTCCCTTCAAGCTGGTCTTGAGCTTGCAGGGATCCTCCAGCCTCAGTCTCCTGAGTGCTGGGAGTGTGTGTGTGTGTGTGTGTGTGTGTGTGTGTGTGTATGTGTGTATGTATCACCAGGCCTGGCCGAGTTAGGTTTTTCTTTTCTCAGATTTTTATTGTGAATTTTTTTGGGGAAATAAACACTCAGACCATAGAAATCCAAACAGAGGCTATAGAAAGTCTGTCTGCTAAGGGTTTTTAAACAGTGTAACACTTGGGCTGAGGGTGTTATTCAGCGGTAGAACACTTGCCTAACACATGCAAGGACCTCTGTTCTGTTTTTAGTACTGCAGAACAAAAAGGAAAAAAATCAGAAAGGAACAAACACACACAAAGAAAGAAGAAAAGTCAGATGGAATGAGCACTAGATTAATAGTCAAGGGACTAGAACTCTTTTGCTTGAGGCCATTTGTCAAAATGGTTGAACAGTCTTCCTGTCTCTCCAACAGCAGCCTTCTTATGCAGGTGAAAAGAAGGTGGCATATGTCACAACTTAACCTTGTTTGCTATTTGTTGAGGAAACATTGTCCTTACAGATTAAGCAACCTTCTCTTTATCACAAAGCAAGCCCGAGTAATGCAGTCCCTGAGCGAAACTATCAAGTCTGACTCCTGTTAGCCCGTAAGTTCTGCGAGGAATCTGTTACTAAGCTGTGGCCTTCACTTAACAGACAAGGCCAGAATTAAAGACAGTAAAGATAGAAGTCATTGTCAGCATGATGTCTGTATGTGTAACACTTTATATCTTTTAAAGAACTTCTATTACGACTACTTCATTTAACATATACAATTATCTCTTTTTGTACTTATGGATTTATTCACTAAATATTGGCATCTGCTGTGCTGGCCTCTCAGGGGTTGAGTAGTGGACCAGACCCTGCAACATTAGCAGCTGTCCTTATTGTTCATAACATGGGATCCAAGTCTCATCAGAAGTTCGCATATTTCCTACTTGGATGCCTTGAGAGGTCTGGATTTATGCTGGTCTTTCATGAGTTACCTCTTTGTGTTGTGGCGAAGTATAATTTTATTGCATCTTCATCTGGTGTTCCGAGTTCTACCCTTTGGGGGCTTCATAGAACATGTATGCTTTGATTTATCCAGGAGCATCCTTAAAGAGATTTAAAGTAGTACTACTGTCCCCACCACTCTGCTTTTCTCTTTTAGGTCTTCCTCAAGTTCACTGAGATGGTTCACTTTTGGGGCTCAGTCTTCATAACCTAATGCAGTGGCTGTTTGTGTACTGATTATTCCTTTTCACCCTTCATTGGTATTCCTGCAGTTACCTTGTGGGAGATGAGCTGTGGGTTGTCATGGAATACTTGGCTGGAGGCTCCTTGACAGATGTGGTGACAGAAACTTGTATGGATGAAGGCCAGATTGCTGCCGTGTGTCGTGAGGTAAGGCCCAGGGCCAGGCAACTGTGAGCAGGGGCTGTGAGCAGAGGCTGACTTCGTGTCCCTGTCCAGGAGAGTCCACACCCAGGCTCTGTGGAAATGGGAAAAATTAGCATGGATAATGTCATCATTTTTGTATTGTGCCTATATTTTAAAATTTTTATTTTTCTTTTGTCTTTTTGAGACAGGGTCTCACTATGCAGTTCAGGCTGGCCTTGAGCTCACTTTTGTAGCCCAGGCTGGTTTCGAACTCACACTGATCTTCCTGTCTCAGCCTCCCAAGTGTTGGGATTATAAGCATGCATCACTACGCCTGCTATGTATTTTAAAATTTTTATGAGTTTTCCCTTAGAGATAACTTTTTTAAACTCAGAACCGTTGCATTGAGGTACATCCCTAGGCCTTTATGTTTAATTTTTTAATTTTAAGCAAAGGTCTTGCATAGCTGCCCACCCAGGTTGGGCTTAACCCTGCCAATCCATCTGCATTTGTCTCCCTATTGACTGAGATTATAGACATGTACCATGCCTGACAGAGAGTATATATTTAAACAAATCATTCATAAGTTCAATCTATATTGGTAACTTGTAAATAAATTATATTTTCCTTTATATAAACATATATTTTGATCGTAGTTTTATTCCACTATTCTACAGAATAAAACGTCTTCTAGAGCCCTTTCATGAGAAGCAGTATCACTGGGGCTAGTCATATTTCCAGGTGTCTGGAAGAGCAAAGGACATATTCAGAGATATTGGGTGTTTTGCTCTCGAGAAACTGGGACTTTCTGTTACCTGATAGAGAAGTTAGAAAGTTAGGGAAAGGATAAAAGGCTAAACGAGGGTGTTTTGCTTTTTTTGGGGGGGTTTTTTTAGTTTTTCTTCTTCCCCCTCCGTTTCTCCTTCTTCCTTTTCCTCTTCTGATTTTCTTTCTGTGTCTCCTTTCCCCCACCTCATTCTCAAGGTTTTGAGACAGAGTTTCAATAAGTTGCTCTGTTGTATGTTATGAGTTAGTGCCAAAAGAAACAACAAGAAGCCCCTACAGTATAGCTTCAGAGGTCTCACTGAGTTTAGTCTCTCCCAGCGAGCTCAGAGCCTCAGAAGTATCTCACATTTCTTGAAGGATAAGTAAGTAATGTGCATAATTACTTTGATGAACACAAACTGCTATCTCTGTTGACTTCCACCATTTGCCTTAACACTAGGTTCACACAAATGCTAGCTGATAACATCCCAAGCAAGGGATCAAACAACACAGGGCCACCAGGAGAAGCTGTTATCTGCAGCCTTGAATCCCAGCTTGCCGGGATTTACAAGTGAGAGACAACAATTCTCCTTAGGCTCTGTTTATTGCTCCTTGCTCCCTTGGGACACTAGGCTTTTGTCTTATATCTGTATTTCTATATTGCCCAGCCTAGGCTCATACTTGTGACCCTCCTTTCTTCAGACACCTAGAGCACTGGGATTACAGGTATGCACCACCACACCGAGTGGAGGTTCAGCATTTTAAAGGAATATAATAGTTTGATTAGGGTTTCATGGTTCAGCACCTAGAAGCATTGTATATTTAGTTGGTGTTAAGAAAAATACAATAACATGAAATCTGTGCAGCTGTAGAAAATAGTTCGCATTAACAACTTTGGCATATAGAATGTACAAAAGTAGGTTAATAGAATTAGTACCAGGCTAGGATTCATAATTAAGAGCTCACTAATGAAATATTTATTTCTCAGCTCGTTTTTGGTGGCTCCTCCCTAAAGAGCCTTTTTAGATTTTTTTCTAATTACATTGTTTCCATGAAATTTCAGTACCACAGATGTATAATTGTATGTGTTTCAGGGCCACAAAGAATTATAATATGAAATTTGGTTTCACTTCCAACCCCAGCGCCAACTTTCATTAGTTGAGAATATATGCACTTGTGCATTGGGAGAAATTATTCTCTTCAAATTATTCATCAATAATGCAGGAAATGAGACATTCACACTGTATTGCCTTAGGGGTACTACATGGATCAGAAAGCAACTGGGTGCTTGGTGTGTGGCTTGGGGTAGCATGCCTCACTGGCACATGCATGGCCCTGGGTTTGATTGCCAGCACAGGAAACAAGTTGATGTTACTTCGTGACCTGTGAGCAACTTGTGTAATTTTTCTTGCCTCAGTTTTCTTGTCTGTAAAATGGAAGTCATACTAGTTTGCTCTTATGGGTTATAAGGGGCATTAAATGTGTTGTTAGCATTTTTAGCGAAAACATTTAAAAAGCTTTAAATGGCAAGCAAACAGGTGGTATTGTTATTCTTAAAGTCTAATAGAGACTGTCACCCACCTTTTGAAATAGCTTGTGAGATATAACTTATATACTATGTAATTTACCCATTGAAGTATTCCTAGGGTTGTACAGCCACCATAATAATGAATTTTAGATAATTTGTATCACTCCAGAAGAAAACTCCATAATGATAGTGACTCCCCATGTCTAGACTTGAATTCTTGCTTCAGCCTTTTGGAGTGCTAAGGCACCAGCCACCATGCCTGACTGATGTTTGCATTATTTCCTTTTTTCTTTCCCCTGTCTCTCCTCCTCTTCCCCTAAGCCTCCCCTCTTGTGAAAAGTGCTGCTATGAGTTGCATATACTGGTTTTCGTGTAGGCATATGTTCTCATTTCTCTCTTGGATAGGTACGATTATTGGTCACATCGTGATTCTGTATTTAATATTTTGAAGAACTGCCAAACTTTTTTCTAAAGTGTCTGTACCATTTTATATTTCTGCTAACAATGTGTGTGAGGGCTCCAGTGTCTCAAGGACACCCTTTGGATCACAATTTTTTAACATCTAAGAATTATCTCCTGCCAGTAACTTTGAATAACTTTGAGGAAGAAAATCCAATTGTTGTCATTAATTTATTTTTAATTTATCTATTAACACATTCTTAGGAAGTAAAGCATTAAATCAGGACCATTTAAATAATGGTTTCTAGAAAGCAAACTGGTCAAGCAATGGCCGTGACTCATCCCGATGGCTGACACTGGCAACATCTCTACAAAGCACTGTACATGGTTCCAAAGTTAATCCTGAGGGGATTTGACCCTGGAAGATACAAAAGACGAATGATCTATTATACAGGTCTGGCCTTGACTTGCCCTCAATCACCCAGCAGAAAAGCTTAATTACAAGACATAGAACGCAGAGCTAG
>PVKN010008779.1:0-24606 GCA_004027915.1 Capromys pilorides | reverse complement strand
AAGGACATCTTCAGCCTGTATTTGCAAAACCATCTCACAGATATAGAGCACAGTCTGTGGGCTTTGCCCATGGTAGCACAGTCAACATGGTCCAGGAGACTTCCGTAAAATGTGGGGCTACGTGACCTTAAAGAAACAAATGCTGGGGCAAAGACAGGTTACGACACTTCCGTTTGTCCTTTGAGCAGTGTCTCACTCGGTAGCTCAAGGTGGCCATGAACTCTCAGGGCCATTCCTGCCTCAGCCTCCTGGGTGCTGAGATTACAGGTCTGGGCAACCACATCTCTCCCCAGCTTGAGCTTTATAAGTGCAGCACAATCTCTTTCCCTCCTCGCTGTGGCCTGTCTCCTGTGTCACGGGGTTTCTAGCTTCACGCAGGGCCCAGAAATTTTCCTTAGCTGGCAGCTATCTGGTCAGCCCCTTCAGAGTAGGAGGTCAGCACCCCTGGCCGTCACGGCCTGCCGATGGACGGGGCCACAGCTCCAAGGGGCAAGGAGGTGGAAGAAACACGCATGCATTTGTAATTTTTACAGCAGCTGAACTTAATTGAGTGTGGACAGAAATTATTATTGATTGCCTTAAAATGGTCATTAGGAGTTATTTTTTCTCTCTTTTTCTGAAGTGAAATGAAGTCCCTGGCATCCTTCTCTGGCTGTACATTAGTGTTACAGAGACTGAACCAGGGTCTTTGCCTTGATCTTCTTCCCCAGCCCTTTTTTATTTTGAGATGGGATCTCACTAAGTTGATAAATCACCCTGGCTGGTTTCAGCTTTTGATGTTCCCACCTCTGCCTCCAGGGTGCCAGGGATTGCTGGCAAGGGTCACGTCCCCAGCTGTCATGGTCATCTTCTGGAGCTCTTTTATTCTCAGCTAATGAAAAGCCAGAAACTGGAGTCCAGTCTAACCGAAGATCAGCAGTGCCCATAGAGGCCTGGCTTCACTCTAGCCTGCCTGCTCCCACCAGAGGGCCGTGCTGGAGGCTGTGGCCAGCCTTCCCCGCTGTCCTCCTCCAGTCATGAGGATGCAAGGCCAGTGGTGGGCCCGGGTTCTGGGCTTTCCTGGCCTGGTGCATGTGCTGCTGCTGCTGCTGCTGCTGCTCCTGGGGGCGCTGCCCACCCTCTGCAGGCACACTGTGTGCCTGCTGGAGATGCTCTTGAAAGGCCTTATACCGGATGGGATGCAGTTCCACATGCAACAGATCCTCCGCAGACGACTGGTAAATCTTTTAGCTCTCAAGGACATGTCCCACAACAGGTGCTCCGACTTCTGCTCCCATGGGTTACTTAGCTCTTGGTGAAAAGGCTGGCACATCCCCTCTTGGCTGTGGGGAGTGTGGTTCACCCTCAGTGCTGGCCTTTTTTCTCCTCCTCTCTGTCTTTGCTGTCTCAGGACTCAAACTGCTGAGGTCAGCAGCTTGCTGTGAGGCCCCAGAAATTACTTTTTTCCCTGGGGTGGAGAGCACAGTAGCACTTCTGCATCCCTCCCCTCTCTCTCCCTGCCTGTCTCTGTCTCTGTCTCTGTCTCTGTCTCACTCAGGATCTTTCCACATGTGCAGGGCTAGTGGTGGCCAATGGTACAGACCCAGAGCTCCCTTCAGCAAGTCTGGCCCTACATGCTGTCTTAGTCATTCAGTTGACTCAGGGGAGGTGAGATGATTGTGGCTCACAGCTGGTCTGTAGTCAGCTGGCTCCAAGGAAGAAAGGGCATGGAGGAAGGGTCTGGAGGAAAAATATTGCTCTCCTCATGGCAGCCAGGGAGAGAAGGGAACAGCCCCTCCAGGCACACCACAGGCGCCTCTTCCAGCCAGGCCCAGACTGCTAAAGCACTGTCAGCCCTGACCTCATCCATGGTGGATCCACAGATGAGCACTTCACTGTGATCTACACACAGGAGGCCTTGGGAAACACTTTCAATGTGAACCACAACATTTGGCATACAGGCTTATTGGTATCAATTCAGAGCAGCTGGACCGCAAAACCCTCCTGAGCAGCACAGACACTTAAGTTGACAAGATGTAGGCTGCAATGATTGGTGGCCCTGGAAGTGACTGGTCAGAGACCACCACAAGATCCCAAGACAAGCTCCTGGGTCCTTAAACTGTGGCTCATTAAAAGCATGATTTACATTTTCTTCTGAGACACACAAGGGCTTAAAAACATTTCCTTCATTTTTTTTTTTTTTTAACTAAGTAACCCTAATAAGTAGTCACTTTGGGTCTACTAGTGCCCATAGGTGACTGAAAGCAAACAGAGCTTGAGCCCACTTCACTTTTTTTTTTTTTTTCAGGACTAGAGTTCAAACTCACAATCTTGCACTTGCCAGGCAGGCACTTGTGCCATGGAGCTATCTTCCCAGCCCCAACTTTGTATCCCATATTACCTTAAGACTTTGGATATAGATATGTTAGTCATTTGGAAAATGCTAGCCAGAAAGAAGGAAAGAAAGAAAGAAAGGAAAAGAAAGAAAATGTTGGTAAAACAAGGTTTACTAACCCTGGGCCAGCGAGATGGCTCAGCAGCCTAAAGTGCCTACTTAGGCAACCACAGGGACCATGGCTCAATCCTGGCACCACATGCTACACCAACTGCAGGGCAGGCTGAGTTGGCCATAAAAAGAGAAAGGGGGTTACTAGCCCTAAACTTACTTAGCATATCTCACCCTCCCCACTTCAAGACTGAGAGCTGTGCATGGTGATGCACACCTGTAAAGCAAGCACTGGGGGACTGACACAAGAGAATTGCAGGTTTGAGCCCAGCCTGGGAAAGTTAGTGAAATCCTTCTTTAAAAAAAAAAAAAAAAGAAAGGGTGGAGAGCTAGATTTCCCCAGTACAAATGCTCTAGGTTCAATTCCAAGAACTGTCAAAAAGGGGCTGGGAGGTAGCTCTGTGGCACAAGTGCCTGCCTGGCAAGTGCAAGGTCATGAGTTCGAACCCTGGTCCCACAAAAAAAAAAAAAAAAAAAAAAAGAAAGAAAGAAAAAAATCAAAGACATCAAAGTAAGAATTCTATAGAGACACTTACCAAAAGTCTCCATTGTCCTAAACTACATGTGGTTTGGATTCTAGGAGAGCCACACCTGACTAAGGCAGCCCCAAACACTTATCTCTTAGAACTGAGCCACCTTGGCGGCTGGGATGATCCTCTCAAGCTCCTATGCAAGCTGGACTGAGATAAAGATCGGCCAGACCCTGCCCATGGCTCTTCAGACCTGGTCCCTAAAGCACCTCAGGCTAAGGCCCTTTTCCCATCTTCTCTTACTTTTTTTTGTAAGGGGAGGGGGATCAGCTTGAGATTTGTCAGAGATGTGCTTCCCTGCATTTTCCTACTTTCTAATGAAAGGTTTTTGCTTTACTCTTCTGCCAATTGCCTCTGTTTTCAGTTCCATTATCATTAAAGCAGGCTGGAGAAATAGCTCAGCAGCACAGAGCCTGCCTGGCAAGAGCAAGGTTCTGGGTTCAGATCCTGATGTGGTGGACTAATAGTTGTTGGAGAAAAGCTGCTCACCTCATGACAGCCAGAGGGAGAAGGCAGCAGCCTGGATGACACCGTGCCCTTTCAGGCACACCACAGGGGTCTTCTCCAGCCTGACTATTAACACCCAGCTGAATGTAATCAGCAAGATACTGGGTGTGGGAGGCCCACATGGGGACTGTTGCCAGCAGCATTAAGAGCCAGAACTGAAGAGGAAGAAATTTAGAGGCTGTAGCGAGCTTTTGAGAGCTTGTCATGGTGGCTTTCCTGATGGGCACTTGTCTGTCCTCACGGGAGGAACTCAGGACTTTACTGTTGGTGAGGATGGCTGTGGCACTTTCTACGGGGAGCTCTGGATTTTACTTTGAATGTCACTTCCGGGCTCCGGTACAGACCCTCAGCCTGTTAGCACAGGTCGTTCACCCCACTGACACAGACTTTCTAGCTTCCACCACTGACCTTTGGCCCTCCTGGTGCAGATCTGTGAACCAGGCCTGCATGAGACATTGTGGCCTCCAAAAGGACTTGTGGGAGTCATTGTCATGGGCTCCAGGTCTTCAGCTGGACTCATGCAGGACATTCCTGTGGGATCCGGGTCCTCAGTTTGATTCTTTGGTCTTTAGGGTGTGGATAGATTTCCTGCACTCTCTTTGTATATGACTCTTTGGGTGACTATTACAAAATAATTTTATAAAATAAATGTCCTGTATTGTATTGTTCTCTTTGCAAGCTACCAAACCACAACATTTGGTGACAAAGAAAGAAAATCACTAAAGCAAGAGTCCCTGGTAACTGATGACAGCTTTCTGAACTTGCAAACCTTGGCCTCTGAAGTTTCAGATGACTCCTGTTACATGTAAGGGTAACCACAGGGATAGCACTTATGTGCTGTCACTATGTCAGTTTTGGGACCCTTATATGTGTTAAAAATTCATTATAATCCTATAAGCTGATACCATGTTTTACAGAGTAAAGTCCAGAGAAGTTTCATGACTTGAGAACAGGCAGTAACAAGTGGCACAGCTGGAATCCCATGTTAGTGTATGTGGCTCTCATATGTGCATTTCAACCCTATCTTGCCAAAGATTTCACTTTTTCCACGAGATTCTGGGTCAAACTATGGAGTACTCAGTGGGCACCAGAGTCAGGTGGATCAGGCCCAGATCCCTGATTTTCATTTAGTAGGTCTGTTTATTTATTTATTTATTTTTTAACTTTCTTTATTTCTTTATTTCTTCCTTTATTGATTTATCTATGTTATGGCCGGCTCAGCCTGCCCTGGGGGTGGGGCTGGCGCAGCATGTGGTGCCAGGGATTGAACTGTGGTCCCTGCAATTGCCTAAGCTTGCTGAAGCAGGTGCTTTAGACCATTGAGCCATCTCACCGGCCCCCTCATTTAGTAGCTCTGAAGCACTAGATACTTAGCTAACTTTCCTAAGCTACGTGTGCACATCTAAAGATTCTGACACCTACGTGACATCAAGTGGTGGGAGTACCCTCATTATTTGTTTGGATTTCCCATCTTCTGGAAAAGAAAGGAGTCAAAACTGCCTGGTGGTGCATGCCTGTAATCCCAGCACTTGGGAGGCTGAGGAAGGAAGATCAGGGCGAGTTTGAGACCAGCCTGGGCTACAAAAATGAGCTCAAGGCCAGCCTGAACTGCATAATGAGACCCTGTCTCAAAAAGACAAAAACAAACAAAAACTGCCTGGAAGTAAAGCCTAAGATTATCAATTCTACATCACTATCACTATGGAAGGAAGAGGAGCCCTAAATCATTAGTTACTTCTGTCAAATATGTGTAACACTTGGGGAGCCACTGTTGGAGCCCAACCATCAAACATCTGCCTTTTTTTTTTTTTTTTTGCGGGATCGGGGTTTGAACTCACGACATTTCACTTGCTAGGCAGGCAGGCACTTGTGCCAGGGAGCTATCTCCCCAACCCCAAACATCTGCTTTCTTATGTGAAGGAAAAGTGATACTCAAGGCACGTAGAGTGCGCTAGTAAATACTACCAGGGTAGTTAACAGTGGTCCACCCAGATGTCTTACAAAGGGCCCAGCCGAAGAGCCTGTTCTGGGCTGGGATCAGAGGTAGACAGGCACCTGTGCACAGCTACCCTGTGGGTCTTTTTTTGCCTCGGCACCTTTCTCCTAAGTTTTAGTTCCTGCCGGGACTTGGAACGCCGAAGGACGAGGGCCGGAAGTGCGCGCTGCACCGTAACGGCGCGCCGGAGGGGACAAGGGGCAGTGCGCTGCGGAGCCGCGCGGACGGTGCGAACATGGCGGCCTTCTCTGGTGCGTTGGCGGACTCTGGGGATTGCAGGGCCGTCGTTATTAGTCTCCGCCCGGGGGCGACTGGTGGGAGGATTTGGTGGCTCAGCCGACCTGAGGGCTTTGTCTCCTGCAGCCCCCGGGGGACCAGCGCCGTGGTCCTTTCGCGGCTGTTCCCGGAGCCTCTTCCTCGCCTGCGCGCTCCAGCCGCTCTGGCAGCGGCGTGGGCCCAGGCTGGCGTGGCCCGGCCTCTGTTCCCGCCGCGCCTAGCGTTCTGGGCCCTCCGCGTGGCAGGGGTAGTTGGGGCTGGACCGTCCCGCTGAGCGAAGGGTCTGGGCCCGCCGCGAGCCGACCCCGGATGCCTAAATCGCCAGACGCGCCCTGGCGGGTCAGCTGCCTAGGCTGAGGGGAGGCGTTCTCACGCCAGGCGCGCCCAGCCTTGCAGAAGCGTTGGTCGCCGCCGTATTGCAAACAGGATCCGATGTGGCGTGTGGACCGCAGCCGCTGGCGTGGCTCCGCGTTTGCGTGGCTGCACGCTACCTGAAATGTCCTAAATGAGATACGTTCATACGTCAAGTGAGGCCTACTCTCAATATTCTTAGGGATATTGAGATGACTATTAAGGTGACTCAGGTGCTGTGATATTAAACATTTTTCAGTTTTCTCAGAACGCTTAGGTATTCCAAAAGGAGCCATGCCAAAATCTAGTCAGGCTGACTGCTGGTTTTCATTTTTTCTCTCTCATCTAAAACTCTTTAAGAGCCAACATCCAAAGAGTAGTTGGAGGTTGTTATTGTGTAGATTCCAGTGTTTGGGAGCCATGCACAGATTTCAAGAGTGATTTCATGAAGACAGAAGAGGTGGAGAGCATGAACTTGCTGTTTTTCCCTTAACTATCAAAGGTGTTATCAAGAAGAGACATCATTTCAAAGAAAACATGTAGAGCAGCGCCTGACCACAGTGTGGAATTTGTTGAAAGAAATCTATGGCGGCTGCTGCTTGTTGTATGGCAATTTATCAGGCAGGTTCAGCCCACAATATGCTGTTTGCTGCCTATTTAAGACCACATGCCCCATTAAATTTTTGTTTTTCATTTTTGGAGAAATACAGTTAGACTATAATCCTTCCAAAGAGCAGACTGACCCTCCTACTTTAAGCTTTGAGTCTCTAGATGTTCTTGGGGATATTTTAAAGGTAGAAGAGCCTTTTTTTTATGATGATTCCGCTCACCTTATGCAAGAAAATTTACTTTTTCAAAGAATATTTTCATTTTGTAGCTTTGCTTTGTGCCTTTTCATGAACAGAAGAATTACAACATTTCTGGGGCTTGGTAATATTTGAGTATTTTTCTAAGGAGGTATACTTTTGTAACAACAACAGTAACGAAACTATCTTATAAATGCAGATCTAAGTCGCGCATGGTGGTGCATGCCTGTAATCCCAGCACTTGGAAGGCTGAGGCAGAAGGATCAGTGCGAGTTTGAGACCAGCCTGGGCTACAAAAGTGAGCTCAAGGCAAGCCTGAATTGTGTAATGAGACCTTGTCTCTAAAAGAAGAAAAAGAAATGCAGATCTAAGATAAAAATCAATCCTTTGGAAGGGATGTTTAAATAATGCAATTAATCTCTGTATAACTGCCCTTTACAGTTCTTTGACAAAGAAAATTGTAAAACCCACTGTGGAACCACAGGTCCATTTAAACCTGCCCTGCAGGTCAAGTTATTTAATGTATGTTTAGTTAAAAAAAAAAATCACATTTCCGGTTGTTCAGGTTTTTACTGCTAGCTTCTGTCTTTTGGTTAACTACAGTTTTGATTATAGCAACCAGCAAATAGGGACTGTATGTTTTCTGAGATCCCGGGGGTTTTGTGGTCTGGGTAGAATCAGGTTAGTTATCTGCTACATTATTACAAATGAACTAACTGATATGCTGATCTAGAACCCTGACTCGGGTAGATTTTCACTAGTCTTGTAATGGGTGCTCAGGGCAGTATGTATTGAGTGACAACTGTATGCCAGATGCGTTATATTATTAACAGCAATCTATGTCTCTAGGAGCTAGTTTCATGTAGAACAATATATATTTATGACCCTGCCAAAAATCACTTGTTAGTGAGTGCTGGAATTTGGATTTAAGTCCAGCCGTAAAGTTTAAACCCTTTGAGTATTGCCACTCACAGTGGGTGCATTCTAGGTAAGGCCCCCCTACTCTCCTCAGTCATATCCCCGCTTAAGGCAGACTCTCACTGTGTAGTTCAGGCTAGCTTTGAACTTTCTGTGGTCCTTCTGCCTCAGCCTCCCAAGTGTTGGGATAACTGATGTCACCATGTCTGGCTTGTGAAAGTCATTTTAAGAGCAGTGTGATTTCTGGTGAGTTTAGCCCATGAGATTTTAAAAATTACTTTTTCTTTGCAGAAATGGGTGTAATGCCTGAGATTGCCCAGGCTGTGGAAGAGATGGATTGGCTGTAAGTACAAAGAACAATGCCAACTTCCAAAGGTGTTTTATGATTTAAACAGTATGTCATAGTTTTAGTCTAGTTGAGTAAGTGAAATTTAGCTTTTCTGATGACTTTACATTATGGAATGTGTCCTTTTTAACTTTGACGTATTTCTAGCTTTAAAAAAATTGGTTGTATTTACTAAATGAAATTAATTTTTAAATTTAGTTTAACATGACTGAGTTAGCCTAAGTGGT
Source organism: Capromys pilorides (assembly GCA_004027915.1). Classification (NCBI taxonomy): domain Eukaryota; kingdom Metazoa; phylum Chordata; class Mammalia; order Rodentia; family Capromyidae; genus Capromys; species Capromys pilorides. Next base: position 16,164 of record PVKN010008779.1, on the reverse strand, counting down.
TTTGTTTCCTAACTAACCAAGCCCTTCTGTGTGGCTCTCCTAGTCTCCCCACTGATATCCAGGCAGAGTCGATCCCACTGATCCTAGGAGGGGGCGATGTGCTCATGGTATGTTGACAGGTTGCTTGGGAACTGGGGCTATGCTACTCCAAGGGCTGGTGGTGTAACCTACTTTAGAACTCCTTGTGCTTAACAATGATTTTTTTTTTTCCTAATGGGTATTTATTTACCAGTGTTCATTATTTATGTACTGTACCGAAAATACTCGGGAGAGGCTGTGGGTACAGAAGTGAAGATGTGATCTTTGCCTTTGAGAAGTGTTAGCCAAGTAGGCAATGGACGTACAGAATAGAGACCTGCCTGTGTGATGCTAGGCACTGCGGGGTTGGGGTGGGGCCTGTTCTTCCTTTGGCTTGAGGGGTGTCAGGGACTGCTTAGAGCATGGGATGATGGAAGTGGAATGAGCAGAAGACCATTGTGTGTGACCCTGGACTATTGCAGGCTGTAGCATGAAATACGCATGTCTAGGTGGGAGGTGTGGGGTGAGAATACTGAGTGGGTCAGATAATTTGGGCTCTTCTCGGGTATCATGGTACGGGATGTGGGCATCTGCAGGCAGCAGGAGTGTTGGCAGGCATGTTCAGGCCTAGCTGTACTGGTGCAAGGGCTCATGGGGGGGGGGCGCAGAGTACTGTGCAGCTTTGCGGGGTGGTGGCAGTGGGAAGCTTCCTACACCCAGAGGAGAAGATGAGGACCTCCATTTGCACAGAGGTCAGGGAGAGAGGAGGAGCCAGGAGAGGAGTGAGCAGGCGCTCTAGGAACCAGGCAAGGTGGCAAGATTGACAGGAATAGTCAGGTGTTACAGATTTTTATATGCTATGTTAGTTTGATCACTTTAATAGACACACTATAATGCTAACTCCTCCTGCCCATTCAGGCTGCAGAAACAGGAAGTGGAAAAACTGGGGTAAGTAATCATTCAATTTGTAGGATTCTTAAGAACTTTAGAATACTGTAAAACAACCATGGAAAGTAGATGGTTTGCCAGTGATATCTTCATTGCCAGCAAACTTTGAAGATTTATAAAAGAGGGTGGAAAGTGACTGTATCACTAGAGTTTGTCCTCACTTAAGAATTTCAATGAGCAATCCCAGCACTTGGGAGGCCAAGGCAGGAGGATCAGTACGAGACCAGCCTGGGCTACAAAATGAGCTCAAGGCCAGCCTGAACTGTATAGTGAGACCCAGTCTCAGGAAAAAAAAAAAAAAAAAAAAAAAAACTTCAATGAGCATCTCTTGGGGAAAAAAAGATTACACACAAGTTGATGTACTGTTGGCATAACCTAGAGAAAACAGTTGATTTTTCTTCTTTGGATTAATTGTTTTCTGTTGTTAGTTTGAGACATGGTCTTGGTATGTATTCTTGAATTCACTCTGTACCCCAGGCTGGGCTCACATTCAGTGTGATCTCCTGCCTCACGTCCCAAGTCCTGGGATGACAGGCATGTACCACCACACAGGGCTCTGTCTGGGTTCATCCTGCAGATCTCATTGTTTCCAGCTGTCTGCACCAATGTCCCTCGGTCAGTTCACTGTGATCTTACTGATAGTTTGGATTTGGGCAAATAACACTAGAGCAGCCATCTGGAGGATGTGGGATTCTCCAGTGTGCGTGCCTCACTCTTGTCATCTTTTTTTTAATTATTATTTTATTTAGGGAAGGGGTCTACACGGTGTTCAGAGTCTCACTACATAGATCAGACTTGTAGTGATTCTCCTGTTTTCAGCCTCCCAAGTGCTGGGATTACAGGCATGTACCACCATACCCAGTCTCAATCACTCTCTTAGCACGCCACAGACACAGGGCCAGCACAGCACACTGGGGATCAAACCCCTGCTGCTGTGGGCCATTTATAATAGTGGTGATGCTGATGACACTTTTTCATTTTTATTTTATTATTTATTTATGTTTGGTGTTTTGAAATAGGGTCTCACTATGTAATTCAGGCTGGCCTTGAACTTACTGTGTAGCCCAGGCTGGTCTCCCAACTGAGGGCAGTCATCCTGCCTCAGCTTCCCAAGTGGTAGGATTATAGGTGTGTGCCACCATGCTTGGCTGTAATTATTATTAACTTTTAATAGCTGAATATTAACACAGAACTTTTTTGATAGGCATTCAGTATTCCAGTTATCCAGATAGTTTATGAAACTCTGAAAGACCAACAGGAAGGCAAAAAAGGAAAAACAACAATTAAAACTGGTGCTTCAGGTAATTTTTCTAAATTGCTGTTTCCTTTGTCTGTATCAGTCGTTCTCATTCCTGGCATTTGGCAAGGTGGGGTTTGGATAGACTGTTTTTTTTTTTTTTACCTATATCTAGGGGTTGGCATGGGATGTGGTTCCCAGGGATGCTAAATGTTGAAACCTATGGACTCCTAAAATACGGATAGTCAATCTCCCTTTGACAAAACACTGGCATTTTAGAAATGATACTTAATGTTAGCATTTTCCTCAGCTGTGACGCTTTGCACCCACTAGAGATAAAATGGCACAATATTTTTCAAAAATGTTAAGAAAAGAGTTTAAAAATAACTTATAGAGTGAAAGCTCATAATGATGGGAAGTAATGTATTGCTCTTACATAAGGTGGTAAAGAAGTGCCTGCAAAGTTAAAAGTGCATTGTAAATTGTAGAGTAAGTTTCTTATTTACAATCCTATCTACAAAAAGATCGGTCTTGTTAGTAGATCTCTGATATTGTCTACCATGAGCAGTTTTACTTCAACTTCTTCATTTTTAAACTATGCTACTTTGGGTAAGTGATTTTTTTTTTTTTTTTTTTAAGTACCAGGGATTGAACTCGGGAGCTTGCCAGGCCCTAGCCTGTTAAATGATTTCTAAGTTCTGTCCTTTGTGGTAATCTGGTTTTGCTACATTTTAGCACAATGTATCCACTGACAAGCCAGCAAGCTTAGAGTGGACCGTACACTCGTTGCCAATTGTTTCAAAATAATGTGTCGTGGTTCATAGTGTGAATTTACTGGTGGAAAACTTGTGAGGTAATGGAAATGCTATCCAGACTTGGACTATACTAATATAGTTTCAGAATTTATAAACGTGTACCATAAGTTACAGAGCTGGTGATGAAAGGGAATCCTTTTAAAGGTTGGAGACAGATGTCAAACCATGCTCTCTGAAAAATAAATATATAAATATGAAAAGAAGTGCAAGGAGATCGCACAACTGCTGACTTGCTAAAGAGGTCTGAAAAGAAAAGAACTGGGCAAGACAGTGGGGTGAGAACCAGTCAGAAGTGATGCAGATAAAAACTTTTGTTTAGTGTCCATGCCTCCTTGTAACTCAGTTGAGCCACGGGAGAGAGAACCTTGGGAAAGCTACTTCTCTGTTGATCTGATGGTGGTGGGAATTTCTGGACCAGAGATGAGCTAGAGAGAGTTTCTATCTTGAATGGGAAACTGGGCTAAAAAAAAAAAAAAAAGTGGGGTTCTCTTTTTTTTTTTATGTGGGACCAGGGTTCAAACTCACAACCTTGTACTTGCCAGGCAGGCACTTGTGCCACAGAGCTATCTCCTCAGCCCCGGTAGTGTTCTCTTAACGTGTTTCAGTTTCCTGATTATCTGTACCATCAAGATGCTTTAGAAAGAGAAAATGCCAGTCTCAGGAAGTTAGGAGAAGAAAATGTGACTATTGATTATGATACTGAACGAGGGTGAAGGAGTTGCTTATCTTTCATAAGGATCGAGGTCATTTATTGGGCTTTGAAATACTGGTCTGTTTTTTCCATTGTGGTTAAACTCAACCAGCATGATGACCTACCAATAGTCAAGTCAGTGCCTGGGAAGGGAGGTGACTAGGACTGTCATCTACATTGAGCACACTGAAGCGGTGCAGAGGAAGCACCGTTCCACGTAGGCCAGTGGTTGTGATCCTGACATGTTTTAGCCCCAATTTTATAGTTTTGCTTTTATGCAACAATATATATGTTACAGATTTTCAAAACAGGAATAGCTAATTAACAGTGGTTGTTATATTTTCTACTTTTAATATCAAATCTTTTGCTCAGATGAACAGATAAAGTTTTGCAAGATTGGACAAATAATTGAATATTAATGCTTGCTTTTAAGAAATCTCAATTTTTTTCCTATCTTTTAAAAAAATTATTTTAAAGAGAGTATAATAATTGAAAAAACATTAGATATGGTACACATGTAGAAGACCAAGATGAGAGGTATTCCACCATGGGTTTTGTATTGCACAATGCTGTCTTTGATGTAGTTGCTCAGATCACAGATATCAGCATATAGAGTTAGTCAAGCTGAAAATTGTAAACATTAACTGCTATTTTTGAAAAATAGCTTATGGAAATTATTAGTATAATCATCTCAGCCATCCTCTAACCTTTTTTAATTTCGTATGTTTTGGGTAACCTTTCCTATTTTAATTTGTTTAGTGCTCAACAAATGGCAGATGAACCCATATGATAGAGGCTCTGCTTTTGGTAAGTACATTGGTCTCCTACCTCATTTGTAGTTCAGAAACTTTAAAAAAAAGTGTGAATATCAAGAAAATGATGAAAAAGTATATAAATGATTTAATTTACCAGACATTAGAGTCAGATCACTGTATCATTCATTAAGCAGTATAGTCATGTGAGGAATAGAGGGATACAATGTAAATAAGCCTAAGTATTTAGCAATAATTGATAATGCAAGAAAAACTGTTCATTTCAGTGGGAAAAAATAATTTATCCAATAAAGGGTGCTATACACAGATAAGCCATCTAAAACAATGTAAAATTGACTTTTAGCTCCTGTCATAATTAGAAATAAATTCCATGCACATTAGGTTTAAAATATATATGTGTATGTGTGAACTTATATATAAAATAATTAAATGTAGAAAATCACATGTATGTTGTACAGATAGGGAGGGGGACATTTCTAAAATGGGAAAAAGATGTTAACAGGCTGTTCATAGAAGAGTAAATCCACATGATCACAAAACATGCAGAGGCAAACTCAGGGCAGTAGAGAAGTGGGAGTTCAAGTTGTGGCGAGATGTTGCTCTATGCCCACCTGACTGCTCAGTCACAGTGTGACCAACGTGGGCATCATGGCTATCTGGAAAGCAGCATGGCCTCACCAGTCTGATTCAGATGTCCTGCAGAGCCTCACTGGTGGGGCTAAGAGTGCACTGTTTAAAATACACACACAAAGCCATTTGCTGTGCCACTGCCCATGCTGAGAAACCTGTGAGGACATCGGCATTCCTGCTCACAGTGGCTGCCGAGTTCAGGTCCTTCTGTGAGTTCTGTGAACCATCACGTGGAATCAGTACAGAGCTGTAGAAATGAGGAGTCCTCTGTAGATGCTGCTGAGTAAGAGAAGAAAGGTGCAGAGAAGCATAGAGCAGGCATGAAGGATCATGCATTACAGGCTGACAACCCCAACTGCTGCTCATAACATCTCGTTTATATAAAGCTTTGCTTTTGTGTGCATATGTAAGCATTTTAAAAAATATTTAGTATAAGGTTTACAGAGCTCACTACGCAGATTCGACTCAGTGATCCTCCTGTTTGCAGCCTCCCAAGCACTGGGATTACAGGCATACTCCACCATGCCCAGTCTCAATCACTCTCAGCGCACCCTCGGGGCAAAGCCTGCATAGCACACCAGGCATCAAACCTCGGTCCCTGTGTCTGCGTAAGCAGGCATTTTAATCTGCTGAGTTATGTAGCCAGCTCTGTAAAGCATTTTATGTATAAAAGCTTTGAGAATTTGTGCTGGAGAACTGTAAGCTTAAAGACTATATAACTCACCTGCATGGGTATTTATGCTTAGCATAATTTAATCTTTGAAAAGTGAAGTAAGGTATATGATGCAGTAGTTTTAGTTAGTTCTGTAATAGGCGATTGACAAGAATTGCAAGCAAGAGCCACGTGAAAACTGCACTTTGTTTCTAGGACAGATAAAAGCAAAATTTTTGCTGAGAGTCAGTAATCACTTAAGATATGAGTGACTGGCCATGGTATATAATCTAGTACTTTTGCTTTTAGAGTTTTAATAAACGCTTGTTTATAAGCCATTTTCTACTTTCCCTTCAGATTTCTGGATTCTAGTTATGGCTAGTGTAGTGGTCTCTCCAGCTCTAACCTAACTGTAGAATCAGTATGTGCTGTGTCCTCCCCAAGTTCCCATTTTTCTTAAAGTGACTGGGGAATTGGAGCAACACATTGTGTCTGTGGTGCAGCTTCCATTAGTGCAGGTCAGATTTGGGGTGGTGTTGGTTTCTTCTGAGAGTTGTTGCTGTCAAATCTTGCCCTCTTGTCAGGTGACAGTACAGAAATTAGCCCTCAAGGAGTCAAAGACATCCAGAGGATGATAAGGGCAATTAACCTTTGGGAACGTACTGTTGTCACCTTGGATCAGCCAACCCCAGTCTCTGGAACGTTGAGCACATTCTTTTATTTGCAAGACTGATACTGTGGCTATTGATTGATCTTTGGAACTGGGTTGAACCAAGGGCCCTGTGCATGCTGGGCAAGTGCTCTTCCACTGAGATGGATGCTTGTTTCAGATGCATGGTTTATGCGGCCCATACTGAAATAATTTATGTGCTTTCTCAATTCCAGCAATTGGGTCAGATGGAGTTTGTTGTCAAAGCAGAGAAGTAAAGGAGTGGCATGGATGCCGAGCTACCAAAGGACTGATGAAAGGTACTGGGGCTGCATCTGTACTGGTGTAGATGTGCGACCCTGTAGCAATGCATGTCCCTTCCTTAAATAACTTTAAATCCAGGACCAAAAAGGTCTCCCTGTGGTCCATGTGAAGTGTGATTCAGAAGCAGTGGGGAAGTTGTGATGTGGTGAAGGAATCATGTGTATGTGCGACTTACATAAATTGGGATGTGTCTTATCTTTAGGGAAACACTATTATGAAGTATCCTGTCACGACCAAGGGCTCTGCAGAGTTGGATGGTCTACCATGCAGGCCTCCTTAGACCTTGGTGAGTGTTTCTAAAGTCACTGGATTGATTGATTTATGTTTATGGACTGTTAGCATTTTATTATTTGGGGAAACAAAATAATAGAATTAATCACTAAAGTTTTGTAATATGTGGACATAAAAGCAATATTGATCTGTACCTCACTCTATTCTGGGAAAGATTTGAAGAAACTCACTAAAAATTACATATAATTATGTGAAATTGGAGAGAAAAGGTTAAGAATACAAGTGAAGTCAGGTATATTAACTTTCCTGTTGCTGGGGTTCAGAGATTTAGTTTGGTTTATAGTTTGGGGGTTCAGTCCATGGTTACCTGGCTCCAAGGCAGAAACATGACAGAAGGACATGGAGGAGGAGAGCTGCTCACTGTGACAGCCAGGAAGCCAGAACAGAAGTGTGGGAAGAGGGAGTTATTTATACTCCTGTGATGTACCTCCTCCAGCCACACCTCCCACAGCAATCAGCCATGGCCTCTTCCACAGAAGAACCAACAGAAGAGCACATAACCTTCCGAAAGCCCCAGCTTCAAACACAGGAGGCTTTGGGGACACTAGATCTAAGTCATAGCACAGAGTAAAGTTAGCATACCACACAGTACTGTGTGGGTGCTTTATTGTAAATTGAGGTCTGAATTTCTTAGTGGTAAAAGCAGAGAGGATGCAGTATCACGTAAGTATGGCATTGCTTCATAGGTAAAAATTACTTGTTATGCACTAGGAGCTATAAAATGAACTTTTTTCACTGAGCTTTTAATTTCACATTCAGTCTTAGCAAATAACTGCTTTTTACATGCAGGTACTGACAAGTTTGGATTTGGCTTTGGAGGAACAGGAAAGAAATCTCACAATAAACAATTTGACAATTATGGAGAGGTAAGATGTAATGTTACTGTCTGAAGCGTACAATTAGTATTTCATTCTTGCATACTTGATCACTGATGATGTAGAAATGATTTTCACAGGCAAGTGAATTTTCTGTATATTTTCCACAGAAAAGTTCAGATTTGGATTTTAGAGAAGAAATAGTAAAAAACCAGATAAATAAATATATTGTAGTTACAGTTTTTCTTTCGTGCCATTTATTAGCCCCTCCATAATATATTGCATTGTTTTTCTACTCCATTCTGGATTTGCCTTTGGTTCATAAAAGCACTCCTTTTGTTTCTTAATTTTGATCATGATGACTATAAATACAGCTTTTCTGGTGAGTCTAAAGCCACCATGCCAGCCCTGACCATGCCGACTATGAAGGAGTCTCATGTGTCTGCTCTTGTGTGTTGATTACCCTGATAAGCACTTTTTTTTTTTGTATTTTATGGAAGGGTTTATAGAGTGTTCAGAGTCTTATTACTAGATCAGACTTATAGTAATCTGCCTGTTTACAGCCTCCCAAGAGCTGGGATTACAGGTACTTGCCACCACACCCAATCTAAATTGCTGTCTCCGTGGGCTCTGGGAGCAGGGCCAGCACAGCCGGCCTGAGGAATGGAATCCCTTGCCCCTGCAGCTGCTTGCAGATGCTTTAATCCACTGAGCTATTTGGCTGACCCCTGACAGGCACTTTGACACCTAGGTTACCACCTGCAGAAGTTCTTTTGAAATACTGGTATGTAGTTTAGATAGAGCTCCTAACTTCATGGAAGACTTTGTTTTTTTCCATGTTTCTAGGAATTCACTATGCATGATACCATTGGTTGTTACCTGGATATTGAGAAAGGACATGTGAAGTTCTCTAAAAATGGTAAAACTTTCTGTGAATCTTCTTAGAACAAAGATGTACTTGTCATTTGTGACTTGTTCGTCCCCCGTACTCCTCTTCAGTCCTGTCCCCTGCTCATCTTGCCTTTAGTTTGAATAGATATTTGTAGAGCATTTGCTCTGTGCCAGATGCCTGGTGAATGCTGCAGATAGCAGGAAGTGCATGGGTGAGGTGCAGGGCTCATATTTTGGTGTGGAGACAGGCTTAGAAACAACATCATAGCTGCTAGCAAGTGTCTAAAGGAGCATGTAAAAAGCAGGGGAAAGGGGCAGACAGCAGTAGCAATTGGGGGACTATACTTTTTGTAGCATTGGAAAAATCTGAGGCAGCACTGCAGCAGGGTGGCAGGCACAATGGCTAAAGGAGGTACTCCTGTGTCTGAGTAGCAGTGCAGGGGCCCTTGTGTCCCAAGCATACAGAGCTTAGAGCAGGCGTTGGTGCTAGCTCCATAACTCAGTGGCACAAACTTTGCACTTGGTTTTGAGCATGGTTGGGGTAGAGGTGTGGTATCCTCTGTAGCTTGATGGTGCTGCCAGGCTGTGTTGCAGGTAGACTGGGGAGGGGTGTGGCTGAGGTACCAGGGAATAGTGGCAGGGAAAGGACAGACGAGAGGCAATTTGAGGTTGCTATGGCTAGAAGAATTCAGCACGGGAGGGGCCAGTGAGATGGCTCAGCAGTCTAAAGCGCTTGCTTAGGCAAGCTTAGGCAACTGCAGAGACTGTGGTTCAATCCCCAACACCACTCGCTGTGCCAGCCCCACCCCCAGGGCAGGTTGAGCCAGCCATAATATAAAAAAAGAAAAAAAAAAAAAAATTCAGCATGGGAGCAGGAGGGGCAATGAGGAGGTGCTGGAAGAGGAAGCATCTCCAAGAAAAGGGAGCAACTAGGTGACATCCACGTTGCCCAGGCTCTGGTCCAGGAAAATGAGGATGAGCATGAATGGCTTGTGAAGCAAGGGCAGAGGATGTGACAAGGAGAGCGGGTGAGGAGCTGACTGGGGTCCACTCAGCAGAGATGGGGTGAAAAGAGGTGGGTGTAGTGAACATGGAAATAGGGCTCAGGTTAGTCTATGAAAATGAGAGAGAGAACAGTAGGAAAGTGGAGCCTGGTATCAGAGAGTTTGCGCATATTCTGTGGGAGGATGTTTGAGGGTGCAGAAGGGCTCGTGGCGATGAGGCAGAGACCATTACATGTAGAGGGGCACTGGGACTGTCTCATATCCTGGAAAGTAGAGAAGTGAGCAGTGGACTTCAAGGCAGCGTGCTTCATTCAGTGTCTGGAGGGACTGCTGGGTACAACGGGCAGGTGACCTCCTGAATATGCGCCTGTGTCGTTCCCTCCTGACTGTCTCTCTATGTTTTCTTTTTTCTAGGAAAAGACCTTGGTCTGGCCTTTGAGATCCCCCCACATATGAAAAACCAGGCCCTTTTTCCTGCCTGTGTTTTGAAGGTAATTCCCAATCTCAGTGTCCAGAGCTGTTTGGTAATTTTGTTGAATTGAGCCGATGGCTACAATATCAAAAATTTTCATTTTCTTTGTTCAATGCTAGAATGCTGAGCTGAAATTTAACTTTGGTGAAGAAGACTTTAAGTTCCCACCCAAAGATGGGTTTGTTGCTCTTTGCAAGGCCCCGGAGAGCTACGTCGTCAAGTCACAGCACACAGGTGTCACACAGGAGTGGGAGGGCTCTGAAACAGTGCTGGGGAGGCCCCAGGAAGTAAGGCTTCTTCAAAGGATTGTGGCTTCCTCCTAGCTACCCAGTCGCACTGCTCTGTGTAATGCAACAGTGACATTGATTCCAGGCCAGTTTATAAGCTTGCAGTTTCAGGGAAGGCATTTGGGACATCTCTGTTATGTGATCATATGGAGGGTGACAGCTCAGACAGCACTTCTCTTCCTGTGGCATGAACAGAAAGTGCCAGAAACAGGGCTCAGGGTGACCAACCTGAGATCAGAGCAGTGAGCCGCAAAGCAGAACTGGGTTCCAACAGGCCGTCCCACACAAAAGCTAGCATTCTGACTCATCCTATTGCCAGTTTAGTTATTTTAAAGTGTGTTTCTTCCCTAGTTTATCATGAAACAACATGCAGACATGCTGAACACTTTTTATAGACATGCTGATCACTTGCATTATTCCAGGTAGATTTTTTTTTTTTTTTTTTTTTTTTTTTTTTTTTTTTTTTTTTTTTTTTTTTTTTTTTTTTTTTTTGTGGGACTGGGGTTCAAACTCACGACCTTGCACTTGCCAGGCAGGCACTTATGCCACGGAGCTATCTCCCCAGCCCCTCCAGGTAGATTTAAAAGAAAATCTTTTAGGAATTTTAACTTTATTTTTTTTGATTACCTCCTTTTCAACAATCAGTATTAACATTTTAATCTTAGAACTTTTCTCTTCACATTTGACCAATGCCTGTATTTTTAGGTCTGCTTGAATGCGTTCTGCTCTTTTCTGTTCCTCTAGGTAATGCACAGGTGACACAAAGCAAGTTTCTCCCCAATGCTCCAAAGGCTCTCATCGTTGAACCTTCCCGGGAGCTTGCTGAACAAACTTTGAATAATGTCAAGCAGTTTAAGAAATACATTGATAATCCTAAATTAAGGTAAATCTTCCTTTGTGCCTAGATGTCTGTTGCAAAATGAGGTGGCTGTTCAGTGATGTAATGCACACATAAGTGCATAAATCTACTTTAGCATGCTGAATTCCTAGCATGCTGTAGCTAGGAATGGTGTTTCTATGTGCTGAGTAACGTATTGTACACCTGTAATCCCAGCGTTTGGGAGGTTGAGTTCAAGGCCAGCTTGGGCTACATAGCTCAAAAGCTAGCCTGAACCATATAGCAAGACTCTTTCTCAAAAAAGTGAACAACAAAAAAGTTAAAGCTTTATTTGTTAAGTAATTAAAAAATTTATTTATTTACTTATTTATTTATTGCAGCGTCTCATTATGTAGCTAGGAATCATAGTGATCCTCCTGCCTTAGCCTCCCCAGTGCTGGGATTCCAGGCATGGGCCACCATGTCTGGTTTTGGTGGCTGGATGCTGTGCCCGCCTAGGGTTCTGGAGCCAACACAGCATGTGGTACTGGGGATTGAACTTGGGTCTTTGTGCTTGACAGGCAGGCACTTAGACCACTGAGCTATCTCCCCAACCTCTGTTAACTAATTTTAGCAAAATCAAATTATGCTTTTTTTTTTCCCCCCTGTAACTTTTACGTGAACAGTCTTACACAGCATTGGAATAAAAATCAGGTTTTTCATTCTGTATTCTTTCCATTTTGTAAGTTCCATTTTCTCCTATTCTTAATCTTGTCCTTTTACCTTCTTGATTTCCCAAAATATATGTTTCCTTCTATTGTGTTTTTGGTGTTATTTCTCAGGTAGTTCTATTTTTTTTTTTTTTTTTTTTTTTTGTCTTTTTGAGACAGGGTCTGGCTATGCAGTTCAAGCTGGCCTTGAGCTCACTTTTGTAGCCTAGGCTGGTCTTAAACTCGAACCGATTCTCCTGCCTCACCTCCCAAGTGCTGGGATTACAGGCGTGTGCCACCATGCCTGGCTCCATCCTTCTTGATGCTGGCTTAATTTGGATTCTTTCTCACTGACTTACTCAACCTTAATTTCCACCTAAAAGCAATGAATAGTGACCCAGCAGTGTAAAGCAGGCCGTCTTGGTCACTCCCACATCACTGGGACACAACACTCAGCACCTATGACTTATAGGAGAGGAGTATATTATCAGATTAATCATACCCCTTAGTTGTTGTAGGGGAATCAGGCCCACAGTCTCCCAAAGGAGTAGACGGTGAAGGCTTAAATAAATGAGACAAAGAACTTCCCTGGGCGGCCAGTATTTATTTGGTTTTTCAAAAAGATACTGAAGACAATTTAGAAATCTAGCAGGATCTTGGGAAATACGTTCCCAAGTAGTAAATGACATCAGTCAGGAGAACTACCTTATCTTTAGGTTGGCACTTATTGTAAGAGTATGGAGCCTACAGCTGCAGTCTCCTTTCAGTTAATTGTGGATAGAGCCAAAGGTCCTCAGCTATGGCCTTAACTTGTCCTTTAAGGGGTCACAGCTTCACAGGCTACTACAGGCCTCCGCGAGTACCAGTGACTCAGAGGTTCCTTTATCTCCTGGGACAAGGGCTTATGCCTTAGGCAAACTCACATGTAAACATGAAAAGCCGAATGGTTAATATTAAATCCTGCTCAGAGCCCCTTCGTAGTGGTCTCCATCAGTATGTGGCTCCTGACTCAGCCCAGTCAGCTGCACCGCTGCAGGAACACGATGGCCGAAAGGCCTTGCAGAGGAAAGCCATTCCAGATCATGACCTCTCTCTCCCAGCCATACCTACCTCAGACAGCACCTCAGCCCTGAGCTCATCCATGGTGGAGCCACTGATGAGCACTGCACCAGTGACCCAGTCACCTTCACACACAGACAGTTTAGATCCAAACCAGAACACAGACTTCAATATTGTAATTATTACCTGATGTTATTTCAGGGAGCTTCTGATAATTGGTGGTGTGGCTGCGCGGGATCAACTCTCTGTTTTGGAGAATGGGGTAAGTTGTACTTTTAGTTCTTATAAAGGAACATTGTGGATTATCTATTGGCAGTATAGCTTGTGTTCTTTAGAGTAATCACATGTATGATAACTATTTACTAGGCACAAGCACTTTGTATGTCTTCTCTGAATTATCACAGCATCTTACAAAGCAAACAGTTGAAAATATCTTAGCTGATAGGTAACTCAGGGCCTCTTAGGAGTAGTGGAATTCACACTTGAGGCCTGGCAACTTCAAAAATCCTGTAAATTCATCTGATTTTTTGCTTGGTAAAAATTTTATTATAATATGAATAACAATTAAAGTTTTCCAAGTGTTGCTAAAATCTTCCTATTGATTTAAACCAAACACAGGTTTAATTTATAGCATTATCTCTAATCCTTTTTAATATATTTAACAGTGTCTATAATGCCTCAGGAGGCATGATGTTCTAGGTAAACTACTAGTGGTTTTTGGGATAGCTCTGATTTATTGGGTGCTTTTGTTATTTTTCAGGTGGATATTGTTGTAGGAACGCCTGGAAGGCTAGATGACTTGGTGTCAACTGGAAAGTTGAACCTGTCTCAAGTTCGATTCCTGGTCCTGGATGAAGCAGTATGTTGAAATACAGTCATATTTTCAGAAAAGTTCATGTTTTTTGAGAGAAAGAATGTAAAGTGAAGAAAACAGTCGTTGAGTCTTGGTCCCACAACTGGAGATACCCACTGATTCCAGCTCGGTTATATTCACCCGCCTTTGTACTGACACAAGTACTGTTAGTCTTATTAAGTTGTGCGTTCCTCTCCCGTGGATTCATCCAAACTTGGGTTGAAAACACTTAGTAAGATGGGCCGGGGAGATGGCTCAGTAGAATAAGCCCTTGCCTGGCAAATGCAAGGACCTGAGTTCAATCCCTGGCTCCGCAAAAAAAAAAAAAAAAAAAAAAAGAAAACACTTAGTAAGAGTGGCATCTGTCCTGAACATGTAGACCTTTTCCTTGTCCTTTCCCCTAAATGGTATAGCAGCTAATTCCTTGGTGTTCACACTGTGTGGGCACGCTAAGTCGTCTGAAAATGGAACCCTCAACAGGGTGTGCGCAGCTCTATGCAAAGACCACTGTTTGGGAACAGGGCATGAGCCCCTGGGGTTTGATATCAGCGAAGCCTAGAACCAGCACCCTGTGCATATGGCATTGAAATAAAATCACACAACTATTTCATGACACTGCCTGACCTACTCAGATGTTCTTACTACTAGGTTAGTAGATAGGTTTGGTTTTTACTCCAAATAATTGTCTTTGTACGTAAATTATTTTTATGTGCTACAAATTATTTCTTTATGTCAAGAGTTGCAAAATTGGGACCATCTATCTGATAGGGCATGAGTATATGTCCCAATTTTGAAGCTCTTGACATAAAGAAATAATTTGTAGTACATAAAAATAATTTACGTACAAAGACAGCTATTTGGAGTAAAAACCAGACCTATCTACTAACTCATGACCTTGCACTTGCCAGACAGGCACTTGTGTCATGGAGCTATCTCCTTGGCCCCTAGTTTGCTTATCTTATATGTAAATTTGATTTAGAATAGAAAGGTTTTTTTTTCCTTGTGGTGCTGGTGACTGAATGAAGGGCTGTGCACATAGTAAAGTTTTCTACCCTTAAGCTAACATCTCAGCCCTGAGAAAGGTTTTAAAAGTAGTACTGATTAAAAACACCTTTCTTTGCTTCTTCTGCAGGATGGTCTTCTTTCTCAAGGGTATTCTGATTTTATAAATCGAATGCACGGCCAGATTCCACAGATTACCTCTGATGGAAAACGACTCCAGGTACCAATGACTAGTACAGCTTTCCGTATAGATGGTTGTTACCTATTAATAATCAAAGCTTTTTATATTTATTATCTTCTGATTTACTGTTTTGTAAAACTAATACAAGATAGCACTCTTGAAAGCTGCTTTTAGAAATATAAGGGAAGAAAGTTAAGCATTGGCTCTTAGTGAAAATTCTCAAGTTGTTCTTCCCAACAGAGTGATTGGGGTTTATATTCTGGGTTTGTTAGTACTGCTTCCTGTTTGAAGGAAAAAGAAGTTCAAATACTGAAAAACCATGGTTCTCATCTTTTCTTCTTCCTTTCAAAGCATTTGAGAGGGAGAAGCTTTGAGAGAAGGGTTAACATATTGTATAATTCAGGGTCTTCCCTCTTGGGTAAGATGTGGGGAAGAGATAGTGGGTTTCTGTGGAGGGTGGGGACTGAGCCTTGGGTTGTCTGCTGGAGCACGCAGGTAGCTGCTACTGCACAGTTGGAAATGGCTCTCTGTCCCAGGCAGCTGTGCTGTGACTCTGTGCCAGTGTCCATTACAAATGTGGGTTTCCTATTCTCAGGTGATTGTTTGCTCTGCTACTTTGCATTCTTTTGATGTGAAAAAGCTGTCTGAGAAGATAATGCATTTTCCCACCTGGGTGGATTTAAAAGGAGAAGATTCTGTTCCAGACACCGTACACCATGTGGTTGTCCCTGTGAACCCCAAGACTGATAGACTCTGGGAGCGGCTGGGGAAGAACCACATCCGGGTGAGTCTGTCACAGAGCCCTGGTTGGCATGGCTGGCTGGGGCTGCAGGCACTGTGTGGAAGGAAGTGCAGAGTGCGGCTGCACACACTGGGCTTTGAAAGGGCGCTGAATGAAAGCCACACTCTGCCATGCATGCTTCCTTGGCATAATTCTTACAAATGAATAAGGTTGTGTATATGCTTTCAGAATCAGCAGTTTCTATTTTTGGTGACATTTTACTAGGACCTTTAGTGTGCTTTTTTTTTTTTTTTTTTTTTTTTT
>PVKN010008778.1:0-24674 GCA_004027915.1 Capromys pilorides | reverse complement strand
AGAATTTCCCTTCAGTTTTCTCATAGTCCCCTCAACTACACAACAGCTCAGGTGTTTTTAACCTGAAAGTCACAGACATCAAAAGAATCAATGAATAAAATTCTAGAGATCCAAGAAAATTCTTTTATTTTCACTGATCTGCTACTGAAACATAACCTTTTCTTCAAATTGTATACCATACCACAACAGTGCTAACAACAATGATCCTTTATAGTAGAAATCAAGTATTTTTCTATCAGATTACAGTTGTTATAAATACCTCAAAATACTATATTTACTGCTTTGAAAATTTGCAGTGGTTATTAAATGCACCATCTTGCTATTTAGCATATTACCAAAACAATATATAACCAATTTATGCTCCCAATTTGGGTTCTTCTGTTGTTTTGCCTTTTGTTTGTTTGTCTGTCGTCTTTTTGAGACAGGGTCTCACTATGCAGTTCGGGCTGGTCTTGAGCTTACTTTTGTAGCCCAGGCAGATCTCAGATTCACACAGATCCTCCTGCCTCAGCCTCCCAAGTGCTGGGATTACAGGCATGCACTACTATACCTGGCTGATGCTACCAATCTGGAGATGTTTAAAAACTATTTTGATAGCAATAATCTGGTTTCTTTATGCTTTACTTTTATGCACTTAAAAACATTATTCTTGGGGCTGGTGAGAGAGCTCAGCACACTAAGTGCCTGCTTAAGAAAGTGTAGGCACTGAGGTTCCATCCCTGGCACCACATGGCATGCTGCTCCTGCCCTCCGGCATGCTGGTGGCCACAGAGACTGAACGTGGTGGTGCGCACCTGTAATACCTGCACTGGGAAGGATGAAAACAAGAGGGTCACTAGGAATCCAAATTGCTTAGTGAGACCCTGTACTAAATGCATAATAAATAAATAAATAAATAAATAAATAAATAAATAAATATTATTCTCAGTAGAATAGAATTTGTCAGCCTTGGTCAAAAGGCACAAAAATAGTTTTAAAATGCTTGGACTGGGAGATTAGCAAGACTCTATCCAATGGATCTGTCTTATACTGTCATCTCTGATATGCCCATTGCATGGCTTTATTTTCAGTTCAAGATTTTATAATATAGAGAAGTAGAGGGTAAAAAAAAAACAATATCCAGTGGTAAAGAAAAACATTGCTAGGACAAGAGTAAGAACCCAAAGCAAAAACAAAACAGTTGCTTTGCAAATCATATAGCTAGAATAGCTCTAAGTTTAGGCTTATATGAAAGAGAAAAGAGATGAACAGATCTTTTTTAATAACAGAGACCAAAAGAATATACAGAGACAAAATTAGTGAAATAGGGCCAGTGAGACAGCTCAGTGGACTAAAGGGCCTGCTTAGGCAGAGCACAGAAACCAGGGTTTGATCCCCAGCATGCTGTTCCAGCCCTGCCCCAGGGGCACACTGAGACAGTGATTGAGACTGGGCATGGTGATGCAGGTTTATAATCCCAGCTCTTGGGAAGTTGAACACAGGTGAATGACTATGAGTCTGATCTACATAGTGAGACCCTGTAGACCCTGCACTAAACACAAAAAAAAAAATTAGTGAAATATTTGATGAAAGCCAGTTAACATGTGCCTCATGTTAACAAGCAATGTCAACAACTATGAATTAAATGAAAGACAAGTGAGAGAATAATTGTTCCAAATAAAGATATAATTATCAATGACACAGACCAAAATAATCCAAGTTTTCTTTTCCAAGTTCAAACTTGTATTGAAAAACTTAAAAAAGCAAAGTGCTAAGCTTGAGGGTGGAGTCAAGGGCAAAGACAATGAAACACATGAGTCAGAGTTCCTCTCTGACCTTGAAAGACCCTATAATTTCCGCAACAGGCAGTTCACCTCAATAATAATGCAAGGAAATAAAACAGGGAGAGGAAAGAACACCATGTGGAAAAAGACAGCCAAGTTGGAAAGAGCTAGTAGCCATTTCCAGAGTGAAATATCATAGAAAGGGTTATACTGATTCTATCCAAATTCTGTACCCCTGTAGAGCCCTGAACACCTTGAATTCAGTTGCATACAATCAGGAGTGTATTTACTAAATTCAGCTTCCTACGTGATGGCTCGTTTCCATTTGGGGCATATTTTGATTTGTTATTATTCTCAATATCCTAATGAGTAAATGGGAAAAACTCATCTTAGCTGGGCCTAATATGATCATTATTCCAGCCAACACTAGAGGCAGGCCATGTGTTTGTCTAATGTTCCCGGGAACGCTGGATTCAGAAACAGGTTAGAAGATTAGACAAACACATGGCCTGCCTCTAGTATTGGCTGGAACAGTGATCATATTAGGCAGGAGATGGGAGAATACTTACAGCCAGTGGGTAACAAGGGTTCATAGACAAGAACAGTCTTCTACATATACAAATATATGCAGGCAAATTAGCTTTAAAGAATTTTAAAGCCAGGCATGGTGGTGGCTCATGCCTATAATCCCAGAACTCAGGAGGCTGAGGCAGGTAAAATGACTGCTGCAAATTTGAGGCTACAAAGTTCAAGGCCATCCTGAAGTGCACAGTGAGACTCTCTCAAAAAAAAAAAAAAATCTTAAAGTTGTACTGTCAACTCGTTTTTTTTCTTTTTTTTTTTTTTTTTTGGTATTTTTAGGGAAGGGTCTACAGGGTGCTCAGGGTCTCACTACTAGGTGGACTTGTAGTGATCTGCCTGGTTATAGCCTCCCAAGAGCTGGGATTACAGACACTTGCCACCACTCCCAATTGCTGTCTCAGCCCCGCCCCTGCGAGGGTGGGACTGGCATACTCAGGGATTGAATCCAGCCCCTGGCCTGCTTACAGGCACTTGAATTCACTGAACTACTTGGCCAGCCCTTGTCAACTCGTTTTTATTATTACATCTACAACAATAACCCAGCCAATGTTAATGATGCAACAACCTTAGCAAAAAAACATCTTTTGTAGATCTAAATTATGGCTATGATGACTAAATTATAATATGTATGCAGGCTTGAAATTACCTACTAATGATACTTTATTCTACATAGATTTCTTTTTTTCTTTTTTTTTTTTTTTTTTTTTTTTTTTTTTTTTTTTTTTTTTTTTTTTTTTTTTTTTTTTTTTTTTTTTTTTTTTGGTGGAACTGGGAACTGAACTCAGGCCCTTATGCTGGCCAGGCAGGCGCTTATTCTACGGGGCTATCTCCCCAGCCCCAATAGATGTCATTTTGGAGAACTATCGTTTACACAAACTCTGGCATACATATTTCTTTTTTCTTTTTTCTTTATTTCTTCTCCCCCGCCCCCCATGGTACTGGGGATCAAACTCCAAACCTTGCACTTGTGAGCATACATGTTACTTCTAACAGGAAATTCATAAGAATTGGTCATCTTTCAAGTTTACTTCATGTATATTTCATAACCTCAGACCCATGGGGTACAATATATATCCCTGCTTGTAAACCAGCAGATTTACATAATCTTAGTTGCATAGAATTTTTCTATCCTCATTTTTTGGATTTTTTTTTTAATAATAGACACAGGCCAGGTGTGGTGGCACATGCCTATAATCCCAACACTTGTAAGACTGAGGCAGGAGGACCGCCTGAATTTGAGGCCAGCCTGACTACACAGGGAGTTCAAGGTCACGCTGGTTAAGGAATGGTGTAAGGCAGAGAGCAACTGAGACCACTGGGCTTGTGGAAAAGCAACATGGCATGGAATTTATTGTGCATGGGTGCAGCCAGAGGGCAAAAGGGCCACCTGTAGGGAGCAAAGAGAAGCAGGCTTGTTTTCTAGGGCTTGAAAGTGGCCAGTGGGCACTAGGCAGGAAGATCCTTTTCCTACTTGTAAACCTCAGTGGTCCAAGGTCTCTTCATGTTTCAAGCCTCAGTGGGCACAGTCCTCGCACCATGCAATGTGAACGCTTGGGTATCTGAAATGTGCAGGTTTTTGCAGGATTCTATGCTCCATCTCACCTCTGCTAAGGTGTTCTCTGTTGAGGGCACTGGTGTTGAGCTGAGTACAACATCTCTGCTGCAGACAGGCTGGGTATTAGGAAGATCATGCTCAAACTGAGCCTTATAGGTTGAACTACATAGCAAGACCCTGCGTTAAATAAAGAAAATACTTGGCTGGCCAAATAGCTCAGTGGATTACAGCACCTGCAAGCAGGCACAGGGACCCGGGATTCTCTCCCTGGGCCTGCCTGCTGGCTCCGCCCCTGGGGTACACTGAGATGGCAACTGAGACTGGGCGTGGTGGCATGCACCTGGAATCCCAGCTCTTGGAAGGCTGTAAACAGGCCAATCACTAAGAGTCCAATCCAGTAGTGAAAGCTTGAATACACGGTAAACCGTTTCCCTCCCCCTCCCAAAAAAAAGTGAGCTCTGAGGAGATGGAGGGGGATATTTGCATCACATCACCATCCCACCTGGAACAAGTGCTGGAGTCTCCTACATCAAGGAACAGTAGGGAAGGGAATATAATGCGGTAATGCACAAATTCTGTCTGAACCCCTCCCTCCTGGACCTGGACCTGGACCTCTCCCTCCTAGCCTAAAGGAATGAAATTGGACTTGACTTCTTGGTGCTAACACCTGCATATTTACCTGGGCTCAGAAGGAGTGAGAATAGCCATTTATACCCAAGGCCTGAGGGAATTTGGCAAAGCCACTGTCTGTAAAGGGAAAAAAATATATCTAACTTTTAAAGTTCTTTAAGTTCTTTTTTTTTTTTGTCTTTTTGAGATGGGGTCTCACTACGCAGTTCAGGCTGGCCTTGAACTCACTTTCATAGCACAGGCTAGGCTGGTCTCAAACTCACACTGATCCTCCTGCCTCAGCCTCCCAAGTGCTGGGATTACAGGCGTGCACCACCATGGCTGGATGAAGTTCTATTTGTATAGTGCCAGTTGGGGGCTATTGGGTTAGCTCAGTAGTTTAAAGGCCTGTGCAGGCAATCCCAGTCAGTCACAGGAGATGGCAGTTCAATCTCCACACCCACCCTTAAGGTAGCCTGAGCCAGCCAAAAAATAAAATAAAACCCTTGTATAGTACCAGTTAGAGATAACTGAAAGATGCAAGAATTATTCCCAAAGAAGACAGGGGTGGTATTATAAATCGTGAAATGTACTGTTTTTGTGATTTGTATAAATTCCCACCAACATATACAAATGTATGTAAATTTTCCTACTTCTATAACTATTGCTGCATGTGAAAGACACTTTTTTTATTCTTTGGTCACTTGTAAGTAAAGACAGACTGACAATGTACTGCATATGGACAAGTACATGTAGGATTACCGTGACAAAGTACCACAGAACACAAGGCTTAAAACAACAGGAGCACACTGTCATATCACTCTTGAAGTTGGAAGAACCACATGGAAGCCGGTTGTGGCTGAGCACATCTGTAATCCCAAGTACTCCTAGAGGCTGAGGTAGGAGGAACCCTCAAGTTCAAGGACACAGTGAGTTCACGGACAGCTGAACTACATCCATTGTGGGACCCTATCTCAGAAAAAATAATAATAATTCACTGTAAACTTATTGGGGGCCATGCTGTCTTGAGGTTCTAAGGGACAATTTTAGCTTCAAGTGTGTCCCACTAATCCTTGGTTCCTGCATGGACTTTGAACGGCTCACAGTTCAACTTTTGTGGTCTCACTGGTTCATGTGTTTTCAAAAATATTCATCTAAATTATCATGTATGTGTTGCTCTATCACAGGATTTTGTAGCAACATACAATATATGTATGTTGCTAAAAGTACACGTTTACAAGTTTAGAAAATGGCTAAGAACATTAGACAGTAGAATGTGCTGTTTGTTTTTGCAGAACTGGGCATTGAACTCAGACCCTTGTGCTTGCCAGGCAACCACTTATTCTACTGAGCTATCTCCCCAGCCTCTAGAAGTGTTTTTAAAAGTGTGAGAAAGGTTTGTAAGTGTGGGAAGGGTTAAAATAAGTATACTACTACTTCACTGATTTTCACTTGTCGAGGTGGTGTCTGGAAGATAACCTCCACAACAAAGGGGAGATCACTGTATTCTCCTTCTATTACTATCTCACTTGGTTATCTTTATTCTCTCTCTCTCTCTCTCTCTCTCTCTCTCTCTCTCTCTCTCTCTCTGCCCCCCCCCCATCTCTCTCTGTCTTTCTCTGTCACTGGGAATCAAACTCAGCACCTTGTGCTTGCCAAGCAGGTGCCTGTGCCACTGAGCTATCTCCCCAGCCCTCTGTCTCTTCACCTCTTCACTTGCATCTTTTCATTGTTGGCTTAGATACCCACCCCATTTCAGTACAGACACATCTTGACTAATTTCATCTGCAATGATCTATTTCTAAGGTCCCTTACCTGTTTTTTAAGGTCACATTCTTTTTTTTTTTTTTTTTTTGTGGGACTGGGGTTTGAACTCATGACCTCCCCACTTGCCAGGCAGGCACTTGTGACTCCTGGCTCTCTCCCAGGCCCTTTAAGGTCACATTCTGAAGTCACAGTAATTTAGGATTTACCATGTCTTCAGAGATGGAATACACAATTCAATCAGTAACAAAGAGCCATTTATGAAAATAACTGTAAATGCTAAGGCTCTAAAACAATGATACTGATCATTACTCAACATATATTCAGGTATGTTCTCCTGTGTTTACAAAAACCCATTTATATACCCACCCAGGCATGTTGCCTAAGCTTGTAATCCCAGCACTCTATAGGCTGAGGATTCCTAAGAGTTCAAGGCTAGCCTGTGGACTACATAGGGGGACCCCATCTCAAAAACCATTTATATAACTTTAAAATATTGCTCATTTTTTAATGTATTCAGTACAGGGTCTACAGGGTCTCACTACACTTACTGGACTCCAGTGATTCTCCTGTTTTCAACCTCCCAAACGCTGGGATTACAGGTATGCACAGCTATGCCCAGGTTCAAACCCAGTCTCAGCATGCCCTAGGGGGTGGGACCAGCACAGAACGCCTGGAATCAACACTTTAATCCAATGAACTATCTGGCCGGCTCTGATCATTCTTTGTTTTAATGCTATGATTTTAAACTTAAATTTTTGTTTTGCTTTTTTCAGAGACAGGGTCTTGGTGGCTGGCCTTGAGCTCACTTTGTAGCTGTAGGCTGGCCTGACAGCAATCTTCCAACCACAGCCTCCCGAGTACTGGTCCCGAGCGCCGGGCTTACAGGCGTGTGCTACATCTAGATCAACATTTTGTTTTAAGGATGACTTCGTTTTCGCCAGGCATGGTGGCGTACACCTGTAATCCCAGAACTCAGGAGGCTGAGACAAGTGGACGGCCACCAATTCAAGGTCAGACCGGGGTAGTGACTTCAAGGCCAGCCTCGACTACAAAGCAAGGCTGTCTCAAAAACAAAACAAGAAAATGTTCATGACCCGCGTTCTATCCTGGGCATTATTATTTAGTTCACCGTTACCACTAAAACGTCGCTCCTCGGGCGACCCACACCGCGCCCCGGCGCTGCTCTACCGCGCCCGCCCCTCAGACGCCCCCCGGCTCGCAGACTCGCTTTTCCGGCAGGCTCCGCGGCGGGGCGACCGTACCACAGCCCGCCACATGCCCGCCGCCGCCCGCCACATGCCCGCCGCCGCCGCCGCCGCCGCCGCGCAGTAGGAACCCGCTGGGCCCCCGCTGCCGCACTAGAGGGCGCCAAGTTCCCTGGCCCGCAGAGCAGCGCACGCGGTACTGGAGGCCCGCCCTGCTCACCGCCCCTGGAAGAAGTCCACACCCTTTCTCCGCCCTCCTCAGACTGCCAACAAGGCAGGCTCCGATACTCATGCGCAGACACGTCCCCCACGCGCCGGCCCACGGCGCATGCGTCTCGCGACATCGCCCCGCCCCGTCTTCTCCCGAGCGTTCCCACTTCCGGCTTCCAGGGGGCTGGAGGAAGCCGAGAACATGAGGCTGTCGGTGGCCTCTGCCATCTCCCACGGCCGCGTCTTCCGCCGCCTGGGCCTTGGTCCCGAGTCCCGCATCCATCTGTTGCGAAACCTGCTCACCGGCCTGGTGCGACACGAGCGCATCGAGGCGACATGGGCGCGTGTGGACGAGATGCGGGGCTACGCCGAGAAGGTGAGGCGCCCCCGGGTGTTGGGGGGCGGGGCGGGCTGGCTTGGGAGCTGGGTGACCCCGCGCTGTGCGCTGAAGCTGCGCCCCCTGCTGCTGCGCCTCTTACGAAATACTAGTTGCAGCTGAGTCCGGGTTCATTGGTGGAATGAAGTGATTGAGGTGCTACCGTGGAAGAATAAGGTTAGCACCAAGATTTTTGCTCTGGTTGGATGTGCTCGTTCTGTTTTGCCCTCACAGCTCATCGACTATGGAAAAATGGGAGACACCAACGAGCGAGCCATGCGCATGGCTGACTTCTGGCTTACAGTGAGTGCCCGTAGCCCGCTTCACAAAGCGGACCCTCTGCCCCCTGTGAAATTTAAGCTAGGGTACTCACTTGTGGACGTGTTTTGTGAATTCAATAAGAATCGTGTTTTATGATTGAATTCGGTGTGCATGTGATCTGCACAGCTGCCTGTAAAAGCGCCTTCTCTGTAACTTTCTACCATATTAGAGAGTGGGGGAGTCCTGTGTGGGTTTGGGCCCTATCTTTGCGAGAGGTGAAAGTTAAATGCTTCTGAAGTGTTCTTGACTTCGCTCTCTGCTAAATCACTCTTGCCCTATAGGAGAAAGATTTGATCCCAAAGCTATTTAAAGTACTGGCCCCTCGGTTCCAAGGTCAGAACGGGGGCTACACGAGGATGGTGCAGATCCCAAATCGGAACAAGATGGATCGGGCAAAGATGGCAGTGATCGAATATAAAGGAAATTGCCTCCCGCCCCTGCCACTACCTCGAAGAGACAGTGACCTTACACTTCTAAACCAGCTGCTACAGGGGCTTCGGCAGGACCTCCAAAAGAACCAAGAAGCAAGTGTCTGAAGTCCCCTCCCCCCCATAGAACGGACACCAAGGATTGAACTGGATCTGGAGTCTTGATTCTTTTCTGGCCTTTGGAGTTATTTTCATGTCTAAGGAGAACTGGAGCTAAAGTGAAATGGACAGTCATAGGAGGATCCCATTGGTCTGGGGATCCAGATGGACCTCTCTTTGCCCTAAAGATAAAATTCCTTTCTATTAATTTGTGTAATTTTGTTTTCTTTAGTTCCCTCAGGGTTTCTGGAGAAGTGAGTCATCTAAATCTTGAGTCTAGTAAATTAATGGTTTATGTTTCTGGTTCTTAGTTTTGAGTTGTGTTTGGTAAGTACAATTATGTTTTTCTTGTTTGTTTGGTTTTTTTCTTTTCTTTTTTTTAATTACTACAGAGTCTACAGGGTCTCACTACACCGATTTAGACTCCTAGTGATCCTCCTGTTTTCAGCCTCCCAACTGCTGGGATTACACACACACCACCATGCCCAGTCTCAAATCGCTGTCTCAGTGCACCCTGGGGCAGGATTCTGGAAGTGAACTCTTCCTGAGCAGGCACTTTAGTCCGTTAAGCTACAGTTGTGTCTTTCTTAGTACCAGTTCAGATGGGGCTTGTTTTCTATACACAAACTCTCCCTGATGTGATCATATTTTGATATCGTGCATAGAATTGAGCCCCTAGAATTTCTTAGACATTGTTTTCTGCTGGTGGGGAGTGTGGGAGATGAACATCTGTCAGTCAAAGGCGCTGTCAGAGGACACTGCAACAATTTCTCTGTTTCCAAGCAGTATTACCTACATGTGCTCTCAACCTCTGAACAGGTTTTGGGGGAGAAACTAAGAATTTTTATATATTCCCACCCTGACTGAAAAAATGGAAGTATCTGACAGGAGTTTGGCCGTCAGCATAAGCTCCTTCCTCTTGATATGGAGAGGGCTGTAGTGGGACGAACATTAGAAAGTTCAGCTTGCTGGGGATTTCCTGGAAGTTTTTATTGTCGTCAAAATTGGGCCTCCGTGGGAACTTAGGAAAGGGAAATCCGGTTTCAGAATAGCCAAGCAAGTGAGACACCAGCAGCTCCTTTATCCACTAATTATAGTGAATGAAGCAAGACTGAGTCCAGCCAAGCTAACACTCTGAAAGGCTTGAGAGTCAAGAGAAAGCCTCAAGTAATCACCACCCTTGGCCTGAACACTTGGTAGAGCATGGCCTGATTGTTACCATGTTCCCAGTGGAGTGGGAAAAAGATTTTTACCTACGGCTGAAGCTTAGGGTAAAGGTGGAAGTCTCACTAGTCTTAAAAGATACAAGCTTCAGTGACAGAACTGTTGTGCTGTTTCACTACAACAGCCTTAATCTTGAGACTCATCTGTATCCTATAAGGCTTATTCTTTTCCTATACTTCAGTTTATCCTACATAGTAGTGAAAAAGAGCCTTACATTTGCCCTAGATGTTTCTTCACTAGTAAGTTTCACTGTTCTCCCTGCCTTGGCATGAACATTCACCCCAGCTAGATATCTTGGCATCATCCCTGATACCTAAAGAAAGCAAGTCCCTTAAAATTGAAACCAAGTCTGTAAATCTGGAAAAGGGGTAGGCTAGCTGCACTGCCATAACGTTTCCTCTTAGCTAGCCAAAATATATTTCACTTTGGGGTGCTCAGCAATTATCTGAGTACTTTTAAGTGTCTGCCAGGCCCCACATAAGTTTTGGTATGCTAGGTGCACCATATTTATCTAGTATTTACCACAAGTCAGGTCCTGCCATCAGAGTTAATTGGGCCAATGACGTTCACGTCAGGTTACCACACCACCTTTAACACTTCTAATCCTGAAGCATATAATAAAAGCTCAAGGATAACAAGGGAAATAATAGTATACTGAGAATTCTCACTTCACCCCAGTTGGTAGACTGTGCCTTCAAGTCGTTCAAGCACCACTTAAATTCCAAAGTCAGCAAAGGCTCCAAAACAGTGAATTTTGTCTTAGCAACTCCAGAGGTTGTTGCAGTTCTTCAAAATATGGTTGATGAAGCAGTGCCCTCCTCATCCTAGCTCACTGTCTACAGTTAGGAAAATTAAAGTTTGATTAATTTATCTTCAGTAGAATTGGATCATATTGCTGTCACCTGTCTCCCTAAATGTGAAATCCTGGCTCCCACCAGCCCCCAACTTGCCTCTCCACATTGTAGGTGTGATGATAGAAACCTGGTTATCTTAATTCCCTGTTGATCCTTTAGTGCCTCACATCCTAGAGTCCACATTTCTAGAGCCATCCTCCACTCACCTGCTCCACACTCCATCTTTGTACCTTCTCATTTATGCTTCAGAAACAAACTCATTTTGTTGGATTCCTGCTCGAACCTCCCATTACCACTTTTCATTCTTGCAGTCCACTACCCAGCGGCCCTTCCCACCTTCACCTGCCTAATGTGCACACAAACTTGGGTGGCTCGTCTAGTCATTCCTACACTTAAGTTCAGGGATAGCAAACCTTTCAGAACTTTTCAGCGATAGTAAAAACATCTTGCTGCATTCATGCCATAGACTTGCCACCACTAACTTCACTACAGTGGTCCCTCACAGGAGTTACAGTCCAGACACCCCCATGATAAGTGCAAATCAGTGAAGTAGCGAGATATATATATATATATATCAAGGCTTTATAAACCCTCCCCACACTCTTACAAGCCTTTCCTACACTTTTAAAACTTCTAATGTTCTTAACAATTTTTTCTTTTTTCAGTAGCAGGGATTGAACTTGGGACCTTGTGCTTCTCAGGCAGGTGCTTAAGCTTCTGAGCTATATCCCTGATCCCTTCAATCATTTTCTAAACTCATAAGCCTACATAATTTTAGCAACATATGTACAATCCGTAAAGTCCCATGATATAGCAAACAATCTGCCGTAAGTGATTTTGATCAATATTTTTTTGAAAATCCATGAGCCAGGCGTGGTGGCTCGTGCCTGTAATTCCAGTACTTGGGAGGCTGAGACAGGAGGACCGATGAGAGTTGGAGACTAGCCTGCGCTACAAAAATGAGCTCAAGGCCAGCCTGAACGGCATAGCGAGACCCTGTCTCAAAAAGACAAAAAAAAAAAAAAAAAAAAAAAAAAAAAAAAAAAAAAAAAAAAAAAAGAAAAAGAAAAAACAAAAGAAAATCTGTGAAACAGTGAATCTATGAAAGTCAAACTACGAAATACTGAGGGACTATTCTACATTGCCAAAGTAGATACCTTTAAAGTGTTTCTATGGGGCCGGCAAGATGGTTCAGTGGTCTAAAGTGCCTGCTTAGGAAAGCTCAGGCAACTGCAGGGACTGTGGTTCAATCCCTGGCACCACATGCTGCGCCAGCCCCACCACCAGGGCAGGCTAAGCCAGCCACAAAATAAATAAAGAAACAAACACAACAAGCAAACAAATAAAATAAAAAATTTAAAATAAATAAATAAAAAGTGTTTCTATGATACACTGCAATTAACTCATTGCATTACAGTTCTACAATGGATTGATTCCAAATATCCATCCCAGATTAACTAGCAGCAGCCATTCTATCTCCTTGCTAATGATAGACTCAGGGTCTACATTTTGTTCCAGCTAAGAAAAGTATGCTCCCATGTTATGCTGAAAATGACACTGAGAAATGGCAAAAACTAGGAGTACAAAGAATTCCCAAACTTAGGAACCCCACTTATATTGAAATAATAGACTCCTTAGTATATTTTGCCATTTGAGCCTGTGGTTTCTTTTAGTTGCTACCAAAGTAACTTGATACAGCAACTGGTGTACCACTGAACCTTTAGTGTTTCTCAAAAAAAAATTTTTTACAATGACTCAGACCAAAAAACATTTATATCACAAT
This sequence comes from Capromys pilorides, assembly GCA_004027915.1. Taxonomy (NCBI): domain Eukaryota; kingdom Metazoa; phylum Chordata; class Mammalia; order Rodentia; family Capromyidae; genus Capromys; species Capromys pilorides. The sequence continues at coordinate 11,898 of PVKN010008778.1, read as the reverse complement.
ATTTGCATATATATAATTGAAACAATTATATATACTTTACAAAACATTGTTTACCTTTACAAATGAGCACACTAATACTTTCTACTCTTCTAGTTCATCATAAAATGCTGGTCCCAATTTACGTTGATTAGACAAGCCACTAATAGATTGTAACCTGCTGTTTCTGGTCTCCACTCAGCATTCCGGTGACTAACAATTGCTTCACTTGATGAAATTAAGACATTTCATGACACAAAAGCCGTCTGAGGCCTGATCCCAGGCACGTCTCAACCTCTTCTACAACTATTTGCTGCCATTCTTCCTAGGAAACTTATTCTCTGACTATATTATAATGCTGTGCATTGAATTGATGGTCCTTCTATTATAATGCTTAATCTCTTCCAAACAGTGTCTACTTGATATTTAAATCTATGGTCAGAAGTCACTTCTTTTTTTTTTTTTTTTTTTTTTTGAGACAGGGCTTCACTATATAGTTTAGTTTAGGCTGGCCCCAGATTCAGTGTGATCCTCCTGCCTCCGCCCACCAAATGGTGGGATTGCAGACATTGCTACCACACCCAGCTTTGGTTATCATTCATAATAGCTGCTGTAAAGCCTGATACACCATCAGTGCATGATCCTTATTAGATAAAGAACAGGCTACATCCATACCATACTCAACTCCCTGGGGCAGCTTTATAAAGTATAAAGGTGGTACTTAAAAAAAAAAAAAAAGGCCAGGGAGATAGCAAGCACAAGGTCCTGAGTTTGATCCCTGGTACCACATATATGCATGCATGTATACATACATACATATATACATACATACATGTGGTACTGAGTGCAGGAGCAGAACTAAGCTCTATTCCTACGTAACCAAGATAAAAAATGCACTTCCTCTTCCTCTCCAGGGACTTGAATACTGAAAGTGTCAGAACATAACAATATGTCGAATTAGTTTCCCACACATTTCATATTCCACTTTCCTGAAATATTTATAACCAAACCACAGATAGAAAAACACCTATACAATTTGCAACACAGCCAAAAGTAAAATGTCATTTTCGTGAAATGTTCACTTCAGACAAAGCTATGCATTATTCAAGTAATCCAGTTTCTTTAAAAAAAAAAAAACACATAAACTATCACCCATTTTGTACATTAGATCCACAAAACTTATTCATATTATAACGAAATTTGGTCCCCAAATTTGGGAATGTGGCCCCATGGTTGAATGTGTGTTTAGCATGCATAAAGGCCAGTGTTCAATCCCCCAGCACAAAAAAGGAAAAAGAAAGCTTGTAGCCTTTCATTAACATCGTGTTATTTCCCCTACCTCTCAGCCCCTGGCAACCACTGTTCTCTTTCTGAGTTTGAATGCTGAAGTATTTGTTTTTCTGTGTTTAACTTACTTCACTTAGCATAATATCCTCCAGGCCCATCCATTTTGTCACAATTTCCTTTTTATGTTTGAATAAAATTCCACTGTACCTAGGTACGATAGAGTATGATCAAAATATAAGATGAACGTATGAATGTCTTTACAAAGTATATTTAAAAATATGGTAAATGCTGCTGCCACCCATCCAAAAGAAAAGCAGGCTCATAAAAACATAGTGTCTCTTCATCTACATCCATTGACTGGGTCTGGCACTGTACAATGTCTGTCTTGTCCCCAAAGTCAAAATGGCCATGAAAGTTAAACATTTTGAATCAATACAATATATGGAATCAGCAGTGACAGCACAGCCGAAGACACAAAAGAGGATTTGCAAAGCGTCAATAACAATAAAATCAGTGTGCTCGAAATGAAGGAGAGTGTTTTAAGGAAGATTAATGGCAATGTGTCTTTTACTGTAATAATATTTTTAAATTTAAATATTCACAATGGAAAGGGGAAAGAGATGGAGGAGAAAGAAAGAGACATAAAAAAATTAAGAAAATCCATCCATCCATCCATACGTGTTCTCGTTCTCTCTCTCTCTCTCTTCTCTCTCCTCTCTCTCTCTCTCTCTCTCTCTCTCTCTCTCTCTTTTAATTTTACGTATTTGATACAGGGTCTCACCACACAGCTCAGACTCATAGTGATCCTCCTGTGTCAGCCTCCCCAGCACTGGGATTACAGGCACATGCCACCTTGCCCAGTCTTGGTGGCCAGCTCAGCACACCCAGGGCAGGGCCAGCACAGCATGTGGTACCAGAGATCAAGCACAGGTCCTTGTGCTTGCCTAAGCAGGCACTTAGACTGCTGAGCTATCTGTGCAGCCCCGTACCGTCTTTTTCAATCACGCTTCATTGTCATGGTTTCACTCTGGCTGTCCCCCCAAAGCCTCATGTGCTCAAAAGTAGGACTTCTGAAGGATGATTGGATCATGGGCATCCTTAAAGCCAAATGTGATGCTAGGGAGTGGGGTCTGCTTAGAAGAGACAGATCAGGGGCCGGCCAAATAGATCAGTAGGGTAAAGTGCCAGTCAGCAGGCAGTAAGCAGGCGCAGGGGCCGAGGTTCAATCCCTGGGCCTGCTATGCTGGCCCCACCCCTGGGGCACGCTCAGAGGCAATTGAGACTGGGTGTGATGGTGCATGCCTGTAATTCCAGGTCTGGGAAGTCTGTAAACAGGTGGATCACTATGAGTCTGATCTAGTAGTGAGACCATGAACACCCTGTAGCCCCTTCCCTAAAATAAAAATAAAAAATAAAAAATAAAAAAAAGAGGCAGATCCGTTGGGGTCAGTTTTCTGGATGCCATAAGTGAGCAGTTTTCTTTGCTTGGGCTTTCTCTCCAGTGTATTCTGCCTTGGACCCAGCTAACTATGGACTAAAGCTCTACAGGCTGTGGCAAGATAAATCTCTCTTCTCTTATGTTGTTTATTTTTACAATCCACCCCCCCCCCACCCAGTGCTGTCATTTTCCTCTAGGAGTTTTGCAGTTTCACATCTTACATCTAAGTCTTACATCCCCTGCAAGTTAACTTTTTCATGCGGTATAAGACAAGGATCTAGACGGGGGAGATAGCTCAGTAGAATAAGCACTTGCCTGGCAAGCTCAAAGTTCTGAGTTCAATCCTCAGTACTGCAAAAAAAAAAAAAAAAAAAGACAAGGATCCAGTCTCATCTTTTAGTATAAGGATATCCAACTTACCCAACACTATTTTTTGAAAAAATTATCCTTTTCTCATTATGAGTTTTTGGTGCTTTTTTAAAAAATTGGCTGGCTGGGCATGGCGGCAAACACCTATAATCCCAACACTTGGGAGGCTGAGGCAAGAGGATTGGTGTGAGTTCAAGACCAGCCTGGGCTAAAAACGTGAGCTCAAGGACAGCCTGAACTGCACAGCGAGACCCTGTCTCAAATAAATAGATAGATAGATAGATAGATAGATAGATAGATAGATAGATAGGCTATATGAGACACTTTTTTTCTGGATTTGGTATCCTGTCCTCTGGCCTATGTGTCTGTTTTTATAGCAACACCACACTGTTTTGATTACTCTACTTTTGTAATATAGTTTGAAATCAAAAAAGGTGATGCCTCCAAGAGCTTTGTTTTTTTATAAGATTGTACTATTTGGGGTCTTCCGTGATAATATTCTAATTTTATGATTGTGTTTTCTATTTCTGTGAAAAATGCCATTTGCAATTTGAAAAGGATTGCATCTGTCATCACCTTGGGTAGTAAGGACATTTTAACAATATTAATTTTCCTCATACATGAACATAAGTTATCTTTCCAGTTATTTGTTTCTTCTTCAAATTCTTTCATGGTTTTAGATGTACAGATCTTACATCTATTTCCTTATATTTGCCCCTTTATGTTTGATCATTGATGATATTTTATTTTATTTTTGTTTTTTTGAGACAGGGTCTTGCTATGCAATTCAGGCTGGCCTTGAGCTCACTTTTGTAGTCCAGGCTGGTTTCGAACTCACATCGATCCTCCTGCCTCAGCCTCCCAAGTGCTGGGATTACAGGTGATGATATTGTAAATGAGACCATTTTCTTTATTCTTCCTTGTGGTCCAGTTTCACAATGTCTACCCTTCATTACAGTAATGGCAGTGATGTTTGGCAGTCATTACTAAATAGTGAACTCCTAACTGGTAGAGAGTATCTGTGATTCACTTCCCAAACTACCCAATAAAGACAGTGGGTCAAAATAGGCCTTTGTTAATGTTTATTTTATTTATTTAGTTAGTTAGTTATTTAGTTATTTATTTTTAGTCTTTTTGAGACAAGATCTCGCTCTGCACTTCAGGCTGGCCTGGAGTTCACTTTTTTAGCCCAGGCTGGTCTCGAGCTCACACTGATTCTCCTGCCTCAGCTTCCCAAGTGCTGGGATTACAAGTGTGTGCCACATTAATGTCTATCGAATGAAGTGATGTTTTACTTAGTTCTTTAGCCGATGTCTGCATTTTGTGCCAGCTCCTCCCTTCTCCTGTTTCCTCATACTTCATTTGAAAAAGAACTTCCTGCAAAGCTGATTTCCCATTGTTCACACTGGGATATCTGTACCCTGAAGGCGTTTCTCTCTTGCACTCTTAAATACATGGGCATGTGTGGATATACTTTGACTGTGGAAAATAAATTTAGGAGTTAAAATCTCTGATTTTCTAATAGTAGAAATGGTATGTGTGCTAATACTTCTTAGAAAAAAGTAAGTTTTTCTGACATGTACATTTTGCTCCATAATATATCTTTTTCATATAAAAATATTTTTAGGGCCGGCCAGATAGCTCAGCAGATAAAGTGCCTGCTTAGGCAGATGCAGGGGCTGGGGTTGGATACACAGTGTGTCATGCCAGCCCTGACCCCAGGACACAAAGAGACAGTGATTGAGACTGGGCGTGGTGGCACGAACCTCTAATACCAGAGCTTGGAGATTGAAAACAGGAGGATCACTACAAATCCTATCTGTGTAGTGTGACCTTGTAGAACCTGTACTAAATACATTTAAAAGTAAATAAATAAAAATAAAAATAGTTTTATTTCTTACAAGTTAAATATTGTACATTATACACACACACACACACACACACTTCTGTCAAAATTGTTGTTCTGGGAAGACAGGCTTTTGTTACACTGCTGCTTCCAATATACCTTGGTACACCACTCTGTAGCCAGTATGGGAAGCATGGCATTAAAGGAATTTTGCTGCTGTTCACTTCAAGAAGATGAAAACACAAAAGTACCTAAATATGTCACTGAAAACTTAATGACATTGTTCTGGCTTAACTTATAAATGCTTTTCCTCAAAATGGCTTCAGAGGCTTTCCTACAATTATCTTCTCCTTTAATCCCATAAAAAAGAAAGAGAAGATAGTTCCAACTAGTACATGCTGAGTTTCAGATGCCTGAGACCATCTGGAGCTTGGGAAAGAGGTTTTTGCTGGGAGAAAAGATTTGGGAGTTGTCAGCAATTAAAGCTAAGGAAATGGATGAAGTGACTCAGAGTACACTCCTTGTAGAAAGAGATGAGGTCAGACCTGAGAAAGCAGACAATCCAGAACCTATGAAGGAGCCTGAAAAATTGCCTCTAAGAGTGAAAAAGGAACACACAAAATTCATCACAATACTGAGCGCTGTGCCTTCTTCATAAATCTTAAATACTCAAACATGAAAGAAAGTTAGTAAGCAAATTTCTTCTCTCTTCAAAACGCTGTGCTAGGACAACAAGTACAGCGATACCCTCTCAAAGGCCCAAAGGATCAGTTAGAGAAGCAAATCATACCCAAACAAATCTAACATAGATAAGACGCGTACTATACGAAAGTGATAACACAGAAGGCAGACTAGAGCACCACAAAGGGGGAGGTCAATGCAGAACTTCTCAGCAACGCTAGGGCCGAATCTCCAAGAACAAGTAGGAACTCCTCAAGCCAGAGACAAATCACTTGGGATGGCAGTCCCAGCTGCAAGATCTGCAGGTATAAATGCACTGAATTATGAAACAGTATGGAGTGGTTGAGAAGTTCCAAGTAAATAATTTGGTACAGCTGGGATTTAGCATTTGAAGAAAAAGTGGAGGAAATGAAGCAGGAAAGCCAGGCGAGATCAGGTTACAAAGGACCTGTAAGACATGATAAAGTAGTTGGATTTTATCCGGAAGACTAGGGGAAGCCACTGAAGGATTTTTAAATGGAGAGAAAGGGATCCTATTTACATATCAGAAAGATCTTTCTTGCATCAAATGGGAAAATAGGCTACAAGAACAAGACCAGAAGCAAAAATCCAAATAGGAAGCTGGTTAAGGAATCCACTGAGAGTGAGAACACCAGACTAGGCCAGAGGCAGTAGGAATGAAGAGAAGCTGGAAGATGAAGAGATCCAATTGCCTAGACGCTGAATGTGATTGAATGAGATAGAGAAAGAAGAATAAGCATGAAACAGGCTTCTACATGGGCAGTTACACTGAGAATGAGGACGGCAGAGCAGGAACCGATCTGGAATTATTGTAGTGAATTTTGTTGCAGACATGTTTATGTTAAGGAGCAGGCTTGTCAGTAATTCTGGAGCTTAGAGGATATACGTAAACTAGCAATTCACATTTGAGAGTCATACACAGAAACTGAGGATTTTGCAGGCCAAAAATAATAAGCCAGACAAAATGAAGGCTGAGGATAGAGCCAATATACAAAGGCAGAGAAGAGTCCCGTTAGAAGACTGAAAAGAGGACTATAGCTAGAACACTAGTGTCCCAAAATCCAGGAGAAAAAGTCAAAAGTGTCCATTTGAGGGCCAGCAAGATAGCTCAGTGGTCGAAGTACCTGCTTAGGCAAGCGCACGGACTGGGGTTTAATCCCTGGCACCACATGCTTCACCGGCCCCATCTTTGGGCACACTGAGCCGGCCACTAGACTGGTGTGGTGGCATACACCTATAATCTCAGTGCTAGGGAGGCTAAGAACACGAAGATCACTACAAGTCCAAAATGCATAGTGAGACCCTGTACCAAATACATTTTTTTAAAAAAAGTGTCAGTTTGAATCTGGGCATGGTGGCACACATCTGTAAATCTATTACTCAGCAGGCTGAGGCAGGATTGCTGTGAGCCCAGCCTGCACTACAAAGTGAGTTCAAGGCTAGCCTGAACCTGCATAGCAAAACCCTGTCTCAAAAAAAAAAAAAGTGTCAATCTGTGTCTGTCTCTCCCAGCAGATTGTGCATTCACTAGGGCAAACCAATAAGCAAAAGTGAGTATCCCTTAGAGTAGTAATTTAATGAATATCTGCCTACAAGACCTAGAAATTGTAACATTCACTGTTGACCTCTGCCAAGCCTGCCTTTTGTAAAGGGCAAAAATAGAAATCATAAAGACTGTTTAAGCAGTTAGTTGATTGTAAATGCAAGCTACCATCCATAGCTTGAGAGGGAGGCATATTTAAAAAGTGAGTTTTGAAGATTATTATATTAATTTATAATAAATAACTTTTGTGGAAACAAAAGTGCTTGTGCAGGTCCAAAAATCTTTGAGAGCAAAGGAGAGGGACAACTTTCCCCTCAATCCCCATTGCAACTTCCATAGTTCTTCCACTTTTGGTTTGGTTTGGCTTTTGAAGCAGGGTCTTGCTATGTAGTGCAGGCTAACCTCAAACTCACAATGTAGTCTAAGCTAGGGTTGAACTCCGGGTGATCCACCTGTCTCAGCCTCTCCAGTGCTAGTATTACAAGTGTGTGCCACCACCTCCAGAAGTTCCTCCACCTTTGTGAAACCCTTCTACTCTTTAGTACGCAAGGCATGAATTATATCATCCCCTAATGGTCTTGGCTTTTCAAGGAAAAGGATAACGATAGAGCCCCTGCTGGCCCATCCCCCAGAGTGTCATCTGGCAAGTTTACAGGGACATTCAGTGAAGTCTTAGGTGTAGTCTTATTCCCTATCCCAAGATCTGCTGTCATATCACGCATGTGCCTACTGTCATACAGGAAGAGGGCCCAGTGAAGACTCCAATCCCACACTTCTATACCGTCCTCACCTCTAACAACTCATCTTAGAAGCCTTCTGACCCTTTCATGATCAGATCTGCTTTAATCCTGAAACGTTATCTCCCAGAATCTTATCCTTAATCCACTTCTTATCCCTGAACCCCTTTAGCCCTTCCACACAGATTTCTAATCTTCAGCTTCTGAAGTCATATATATATATATATATATATATATATATATATATATATATTTGGTACAGGGTCTCACTACACAGCTTGTACTCATAGTGCTCCTCCTGCTTCAGCCTCCTCAGCACTGGGATTACAGGTGTACATCACCACAAATGGTTTCTGTAGCCAGCATGGCACACCCAGGGTTCTGGGACTAGCATGGCATGCGGTACCAAGGATCGAACCCGGGTCCAGGTAGGTGGTTTGGCAGCCAAGCTATTTAACCAGCCCATCAATTCAGCCCTTTGAATTCTCCCTCTTTCCTTGTATGTACCAGGCCTTTCTTCCTTTTCAATCCAGCCTGGATGTCATCATCCAACACTTTTCCAGTCTCATGCCAGCCACATTCGGCCCCTTGCTTCCTCTCCCACTCACCTGCCAATCACTAGGTATCTCTACTCCTGTGCTCTTATAACTAAGGAAAAATAACATTTCCTAGGAAAAATATTTTCCTAGGAAAAATAACACAACAACAAAAATCATCCAACCCTAAATTGGTACCAACGCAAGCTTAAATTGCTTAATCTTAATCTTGTCAACTCATTGACTCCTCAAATCATTCTCCACTTTCACTAAACTCTATATCATCTTCAAGATCCTTAATCTCATTGGCTACATCTCATTGGGGGAGGCATAGAGCCTGTAGTCATAATCTTTTCAATTTCTTATATTCTCAGCCTTTTTCTGCACCTAGGAATTTAAAAATTTGCTTTGCGACACCAAAATCCGATTAGCTGAAACTATGACTTCACTAAAATCTTGTTTCTTTCAGTGATTTATAAAGTTCATAACAACTGTATTGCAAAGAAAGGCTTAAAAGCTTTTGGGGGGAAAAAAGCTTTGGATTCTCATTTTTGAAATTTTCAGCTGATTGCAATTTGACCTAGTTTAGTTTTTGTTCATTATCAGATGTGATATACAGCAGGTTTAAGTCAGACTCCACTGAATGTCAGTTTTATGTTTTTCACAATTTCAGACAGGATTCAGATGTATGGAACGAAGCTAATATTCATTTGATTGAGTTTATAAACAAATCTATAAATTAAAAGCAGTTAAAATGAACATTTTTTAACTTTTTCTATGAGGTAAATTTTACACTAAAATCAGACAAGGACATTACAAGAAAACAAAAATATCCCTCTGGAATACTCAGGCAAAATTCTTCAGCAAAATCCAGCAAGTGAAATCCTACAGCATATAAAAATAGTTATATACCATGCTCAGTAGGATTTACCCTAAAAAAGTAAGGTAGGTTCACTAATCTATGATCAATTAGTATAATATAGTATATCATGTCAAAAGAAAGACTGAAGGCACATGATCACTTCAGTACACAGAGATAAGGCATTTGAGAAAACTAACATTTTTTTCAATATAACACTCAATAAACTAGGAATAAAAATAAATTTTCCAATCTCTGAAAATAGCTACCCCAACATCATTTTTAACATTAAAAGACTAGATGTATCTAGAATATAAAGAGTTCTTACAACAATAAAATGATTGGGGCTGGGCATGGTGGCCAGCCCGTAATCCCAGCACTTGGGAGGCTGAGGCAGGAGGATCGGTGTGAGTTCAAGACCAGCCTGGGCTACACAGGTGAGCTTAAGGCCAGCCTGAACTGCATAGTGAGACCCTGTCTCAAAAAAGACAAAAAAAAAAAAAAGGTCTCAATTTTTAAAATAATAAGAAGCCAGGAAATAGATCTTTGTCAAATGGTGAGGGGATCAAGAGGTAGAGGGAGGGGCTGAGAAGAGGGAAAGTGGATGAACAAGAAATTAGAAGGGGTCATATACATGTCCCGACTCCACATAAGGAATGTAAACATTATGCGCTGAACACATGTAGTAATAAACATTTTTAAAATGAACAGAAAATTTGAACAGAAGTTTCTCCAGAGATGTACAGCCATTTTTCTAAATTGGGACCCCACGAAGTTCTCAATGTAAAAATTAGAGAAAACTTCCCCATACCTCCAGCAGGGGGACAGAAAAAGTACCAAACTAAATAGCCCCAGAGCTCTCAGTTAACAAGGCCTGCCCTCAAGGGAAACTATTTTATCAAAGCCTGAGCAACTTGGGTTTTATGAGTTGTAACCAACCTGAAGGAAAAGAAATATCTAACTTCAGCCCCATTCAGGCCTTCCTGTCTCTATAAGATGTAATAGCAGAGAAGGGGAACCTGGCAAACACTGGTGAAAATCAGAGCTCACTAAAGGTTGAGACCTCACTGCAAGGCCATGGAGTGCTTCCACACCCTTCACATCTTCTCACTACAGGGCTCCTGCCTGTCTCAGTTACTCGTCTCTCATTGCTGGGACTAATACTCAACACCAAAAGTGAAGGAAGGAAAGCTTTATTTAGCTCATAGTTACTGCAGGTTTCAGTCTATACTCAGCTGGCTCCAAGGCAGAGTGGCACATGGCAGAGAGCAATCTTTCATGGTGGTGGCAAAGAGCAGAGAACAAAATGGACTAGCAACAACAGCAATGGCTACAGAGAGGAAGTCTGTCTCCCTTAAGGGACATTCAGGCTATATACTCCAGGCTGGGTGTAGTACTCATACTCATAATCCCAGCAGTACTAAACCTATAATCCCAGCCTTAATCATGAATTAATCTCAAACTTTAGAAGTCCCTGTCCCATGACTGCCTGAGGCTTTAGGGGGACAGCTCAACACAAACCATAACACTGCCCAAGGAGGAAATTAAAGCAAGTCTAATTACATTAGCATCAAACAATAAAATATGTAGGCTAAAAGAGCTGCAGGCCTCAGGCTCTATTTAATAAACAGACTCCAGAAAACCTAGACAAAGGGGAAGACAAAAACAAGAGGAAATTTTAACTTCTGAAACCACCACTATAGCAAAGAATAAATCAGGTAACTAATAGCCAAACAGCATAAAATTCACATTAAAAGTCAATCCCTCAGTTCCTTTTACCTGATACATCCTGTCCAGTTTCAACAACATATTGTATGGAAGACAAAAAAGAGAAGAAAAAAAAAAAAAACAAGCAGCAAAACCTGACTTAGATATGGCAAAGATTTTGTAATTTTTCAGGTTATAAATTAAAAATAACTGAGCCAGGGAGATAGCTCAGTTGAATAAGTGCTTGCCGGGCAAGAGTAAGGTCCTGAGTTCAATCCCCAGTACCACAAAAAAATAAATAAAATAACTATGATTCTATGCTAAGAACTCAAATAAAAAAGACAGCACATGAGAAAAGATGAATAATACAATCATAAAAAAGGAAATATTGGGCCAGGGAGATAACTCAGGGGCACAAATGCCTGCCTTGCAAGTGCAAGGTTCTGAGTTCAATCCACAGTTCTACAAAAAAAAAAAAAAAGAAAGAAAGAAAGAAAGAAGGAAAGACTAGGCAAACAACAAAGGACAGTGTTAAAAATCTGAAACACTGCAAAAGAAATAAGTGATAAGTCTGATGGGCTCCTTAGTAGCTTGGCCATGGCCTACAGGAGAATTAGTGAATCTGAAGATATGCCAAGAGGAACTCCCAAAACTCGAAGGCAAAGAAGAAAACAGAAAGATGAAAAAAAACTGTAGGACAATAGCAAAAGCGTGACATATATGTAATGGAAATATGAAAGAAGGGAAGAAAATATATTCAAAGAAATATTTAATATAATAATGGGGTGTGAAAATGAGGGAATGACAGACACTAAGCCACAAATACTGAAAATCCAAAGACTTAGCATAAATAGATATTGAAAAAAACTCTGTGTCAAGGGATATAATATTTAAACTA
>PVKN010008777.1:0-24645 GCA_004027915.1 Capromys pilorides | reverse complement strand
GGGAGGGGAAAGGGAGAGGAGAGGTATCAAGAATGTCTGCTAGTGGGCTGGTGAGATAGCTCAGTGGTCTGAAGTGCCTGCTTAGGCAAGCTTAGGTAACCGCAAGGACCATGGTTCAATCCCCGGCACCACATGCTGTGTCGGCCCCACCCCCAGGGCAGGCTGAGCCAGCCATAATATATATTAAAAAGAAAAGAAAAAGAAGAATGTCTGCCAGTGCCTGCTTAGGCAGAAGCAGGATCCAGAGTTAGATCCCTGGCTTGCTGTACCAGCCGTGCCCCACAGGACTCACTGAGAATGTGACTGAGACTGGGCATTGTGGCACGCACCTGTGATCCCAAACACTTGGGAGGCTGAAAACAGGCAGGTCATTATGAGTCTAATCTAGTAGTGAGATCCTGGTCACCCTGTAGACCCTTCCCTAAAATACAAAAAAATAAAAAAAAAAAAATCAGCAACTCACAATTTATGAATATAGCATCTCTTTTAATATATTGATTATAAGCCAGATGCAGTAGCACACTCCTGTAACCCCAGGATTTGGGAGAGAGTGCAGGAGGATTGCCACAAAAAGACAAACCAAAATCCAAAACTACTGATTATAAGGCATTACAAAAAACAATGCTAGATTTGTGAAAGACAAGAATTATCTTTTTCCAGAGCTAGCGAGATAGCTCAGCAGTCTAAAGTGCCTGCTTAGGCAAGCTTAGGCAACCTCAGGGACCATAGTTCAATCTACAGCACCACATGCTGCACCAGCCCCAGCCCCAGGGCAGGCTGAGCTGGCCATAACATAAATAAATAAAGCTTAAAAAAAAATTTTTTTTTTAGGGGCTGGGAAGGCAGCTCCATGGCCCAGCACCTGTTTGGTAAGTGTAAGGTCGTGAGTTGAACCCGTTCCTGCAAAACAAACAAACAAAATTTAAAAAAAGAAAGAATTATCTTTTACCAGACATATCAAGTTTCACATACCTTGGAAACAGCAGCCAAGTGGCAATGAAACTCAGAAGAAAGCCAGAACTGCTGGCACAAATATGAGTCAGTCCCATCCAGGAAGTAATTGAATCCTTGGGTACAGATGTTATGGTTGATATGCCTGATACATTATCTCTGCTCTCTCCTCACAGTCCCTTAGAAGATCTTCATCACCTTATAATTATTCAGTGATTTGCTGAGTGTCCATGCTTAGGACTATGCAGTCAGCTTCCACGAGAGTAGGGACTCAGGCTGCTGTGGTCACCATGGCATCTCTGGTGTCTAGCACAGCACTGAGTACAGGGCGGCACATGATGGATTTCCTCTGCCTAATAAAAACTACAGGGCTGGCGAGATAGCTCAGGGGTCTAAAGTGCCTGCTAAGACAAACTTGGGCACCACATGCCATGCCAGCCCCACCCTCAGGGCGGCCAGAGCCCCCCCCCAAAAAACACTACAGCTTGATTGATGTGTGTTGGCCTCCCTAAAAGAAACAAGGCAGACCTGTAGGATTATTGGGTGGGTGCCGTGTAGGTGGGATGTGCTGCATGTGGGAAACAAGGTTTGCAACTGTGTCCCAGCCTAGCTAAATAAATAGCTTAGGGGTGGGTAGACTGTCTCTAGTGCGACCTCAGAATCTTAGGGAAATAATTAGAAGATACAATGGAAAATAAAGAAACAAGAAAAAGAAGTTTCCCAGGAATAAAGTGTACAGGAAACGTACACAATCCATGAGAAAAAAAAAAAAGTGTTAAATTCTGCATAAAGACAGCATTAGGGCTGGCGAGATAGCTCAGTGGACTAAGCGCTTGCTTTGACAATCACAGGGACCAGGTTAAAGCCCTGGTCCCATATGCCCAGCCATCCCCACTCCTGGGGCGTGCTGAGCCGCCAACCAAGTCCAGGCATGTCATTCATCCCAGCGCCGGGGAGGTTGAAAACAGGAGGATCACCACAAGTCTTAGCTGTGTAGTGAGACCCTGTACCAAATCCATAAACGAAAAAAATGAATAAATAAATAAAAGCAAAAAATAAGAGAAGAAAATATAATCTCTTTTTTTTTTTTTTTTTCTCAGTTCCAGGGATCGAACTCAACACCTTGCACTTGACAGGCAAACACTTAATTCTCCTAAGCTATCTCCCTGGCCAAAGACAGAAGAAAATAAAAGGCATGTAAAAGATTGCATTTTATTTGTAATTGTCAGTTTTTACAAACAGTGGACTTGCCGCAACATGCTCTAGCTTATACTACTGAACTTAAAAACTTAACATCTTTTGAAACTATACTCTAATGCACCTTAGGAGAACAGCGCAACCGCAACTGCACAAAGCTGTCACGTAGGAGCGCACAGGCTGCATGAGGAAGAGAAAGCTCCAGCACCTGGAGGAGGCACACGAGATCTAGAATAGGAGGAATTTGTCCTGGTTGATTCCAAATGTGCAAAAGCAAAGGCTCTGAATTATTAAGTATCAATTCATTGAAGCATTGAATGCGATTCCAGTAAAAATACAAACCATAGTGTAACTAGAGGAGCCAGGTAAAAGAATCCTTATGGAAAATTTTGTTTTAAAAATTTATCTATTGGATGGGCCGGCGAGGTGGTTCAGTGGTCTAAAGCACCTGCTTAGGAAAGCTCAGGCAACTGCAGGGACTGCGGTTCGATCCCCGGCACCACATGCTGCGCCAGCCCCACCACCAGGGCAGGCTGGGCCAGCCACAAAATAAATAAAGAAACAAACAAACAAACACAACAAGCAAACAAATAAATAAATAAATAAAATTAAAAAAAAAATTTATCTATTGGAGACAGGATCTCCCTACACACCTTGGACTCACAGTGATCCTCCTGTCTCAATCTCGCCAGCCCTGGGCCACCATGCCCAGCTTCGGGGCTAGTAAGGCATGTGGTATCAAAATCAAACTCCAGACGTTGCACTTGCCAGGCATGTGCTTAGACCACCGAGCTATTTTCCCAGCCTCCTTATGGAAAAAATTAATGAGAAAGAAGAACAAGGAACTTTCTGAACATGCCTAACCAAATAGCAAACACACAATAAAATATAATTCTGAATCCCTGATTACTTCCACAAATCAGTGGAAGTGAAACCCCCAGACAGACATTTACATGTGTAGGAATTTATTTTTTTTTATTATTTTTTTAAAATTTTATTTATTTATTTATTTGTTTGCTTGTTGTGTTTGTTTCTTTCTTTCTTTCTTTATTTTGTGGCTGGCTCAGCCTGCCCTGGTGGTGGGGCTGGCACAGCATGTGGTGCCGGGGATCGAACTGCAGTCCCTGCAGTTGCATGAGCTTTCCTAAGCAGGCTTTAGACCACTGAACCATCTCGCCAGCCCTGTGTAGGAATTTAATATTCAATAAAAGTGGTATTTCAAATTGGTGAGAAAATAGGAAAAAAATTCAGGTGGAAAAGAGGGCAGGAGGAGAAGTAAGGAAGGGAAACAGAAAAAAGAATAAATAGAAACAAAGCTTTTGTAAATAAAGACGATAAAAAGGGTTGAAGTAAGAGCCAGCCAAAATAGCTCAGTGGAATAAAGCACCTACTTAGGCAGACACAGCAGCTGGGGTTCGATCCCGACCTGCAGTGCTGGCCCCACCCCTGGAACTCACTGAGATGGCAATTGACACTGAGCGTGGTGATGCGAGCCTGTAATCCCAGCTCTTGGGAGGCTGAACACAGGCAAACGAGTCCAATCTATGTAGTGAGACCCTGTAGACCCTGTACTCTGCAGACCCTGTACTAAAATACAAATAAATAAAATTTAAAAAGAAGAGTTAAAGGGAGGGAAAGGAAAGGGAATGGGAAAAAAGAAGTAAAAAGTATCATAGACAGGGTCAAATTCCCTATAATGATAGCTCAGGGGCACAAGTGCCTACCTGGCAAGTGCAAGGTCCAGAGTTCGATCCTCATTTTTGCAAAAAAAAAAAAAAAAGTGTATTTCAATAAAGTTAATTTTAGCCAGGTGTGGTGGCACATGCCTATAATCCCAACGCTTGGGAGGCTGAGGCAGGAGGATTGGTGTGAGTTTGAGACCAGCCTGGGCTACAAAAGTGGGCTTAAGGCCAGCCTAAACTGCATAGTGAGACCCTGTCTCAAAAAAAAAAAAAAAAAAAAAAAAAAAAAGTGAGGATGTAGCTCAGTGTGAAAGCCCTGAATTCAATCTCCAGTACTGCTATGAATGAATAAGTAATAAAGCGAAAAAGACCCTTTCCACTATAATAAAAAGTTAGAACTCTTACAGGAAAAGATCAATGCATTTGACTTCATTAAAAAAATATAAATATATAAATATATAAATATATATATATATATATATATATACATATATATAGCAGTAAAAAAGCAAATGACAACTGGGAAACATTTACATTTCAGCTACCAAAAAGCAACATTTTGTAACATGTAAAAAAGCTTCTAGGAATAACAAAAAGATCAACAATTGAATAGAAAAATGGACAAAACAAAAAATGGACAAAAAAATGAACACATTTTTGTCCACGAAAACAGACAAACCAGATGGTTCATGAGGAAAGGAAAAGCAATTTTCCTAGAAATAACCCAGATGGGCTGGGAATGCAGCTCAGCAGTAGAGTGCATGCTTAGCATGCTGGGCTCTGTGTTCCAGCAACATGCACATACATACACACACACAACACATGCACATATGTACACACACATGCATACACATGCACATATGTACACATGCACATGCATGCATAGGCACGGACATGCACATGTGTGTACATGCATGCACACATACACATGCATGCATGTGCATGCACATAGGCACATGTACATGCATGCACACACTATTAATGAAAGCATAATTTGTAAGAGCAAGAGTTTGGAAGCCATATCAGTGTCCATCAACCCACGGTTCATTAAATAAATCACCACACATTCATACAATGGACTAGTAGCTAGAGGTTTAAAAAAAAAAAAAGGAATGAAAAAGACACTCTGAGGATGGGGAGGTAGCTATGCAGCATGAGAGCCTACCTGGCAAGCACAAGGTTCTAAGTTCAATTCCAGGTACCAGAAAAAAAAAAGACACTGAGAAGAAGATGAAAAAGCAAGACATAGGTTGCAGAGAATATTTCCAAAGCCCATAGCTAATCAATAATTTGTATCTGGAACATATTAAAACTTAGCAACTGTTTCTTTTTTTGTTTTGTTTTTTCTCTGTGGTACCAGGGATTGAACTCAAGAATCTACACTTGCCAGGCAAGTGCTTATTCCGCTGAGCTAGTTCCCCAGTCCTAAAATTTATCAACTGGAAAAAAACAAAAACAAAAAACAAAAAACTTAGCAACTGGAGAATAACCCAAGAAAGGGGGAAAAGATCTGAGCTGAGATATCACCGAAGTTTAGGAAGATGAATATGGTGCCAGGGAGATAGCTCTGTGGCAAGAGTGCCTGACTGGCAAGAGCAAGGTCATGAGTTCGAACCCTGATCCTGCAAAAAGAATTACCTGGAAGATGTATATGGTTGGCAAGCAACTATACGAGAAGATGTCATTGGGGAAATGCAGAACATGCACTTGCAAGCACGCGTGCGCACGCGCGCGCGCACACACACACACACACACACACACCCCAGATACCATTACATATCTGTGAGGATAGATGACAACAAATGGGAGAACCCAGAACCAGGTATGGTGGCACACACCTGTAATAGCTCAAAAAGCTGAGGCAGGAAGGTCTTGGAGAGTTCAAGGCCGGCCTGGGTGACATAGTGAGGTCAAAACCAACCGGAACTATTAATGAGATTGTCTCAAAGAAAAAAGCCAGGCATGGTGGCACATGCCTATAATCCCAGAATTCGGGAGGCTGAGGCAGGAAGATTGCTGCAAGTTTGAGGCCAGCCTGGGCTACACAGTGAGTACAAGCCAAGCCTAAAATGGGGCAAGACCTTGTCTCAAAAGAAAAAAAAATCTAAACAAGAACTAAGAGCAAAAGGAACCTTTATAGACTGCTGCTGAGAATACAACATGGTACAACCATCTGGCAAGAGAGTTCAGGGATATTTTACTTAATTAATATATTTATTTTTGATACTGGGGACAGAAACTGGGCTTTGCACTTGCCAGGCAGGTGCTTATGCCACTGAGCCATCTACTTGGCCCCCAGTGATATTTTAGGAAAGAAATGTTTCTAATATTTTGATATTGGTTCTCACTACGTAGCCCAGGTTGGCCTTGAACTCCCAGCAATCCTCCTGCCTCAGCCTCCTGAGTGCAGGGAGCCATGTGCTACCACACCCAGCCATAAGTTAAACATAGGTTTTCCAGACCACTCAGTAATCCTACTCTATGGTGTGGAGGCCCGCCTGAGCAGCTCTCCTTAAAAGAGAAGCGACTGTCTCCATTTTGACTGAGCCTGACCCTATTCCCTCGTATTGAAGTGTAAAGAGCTGGCTAGGACTTCTCATTATCCTTTCAATTGGCCTTAAGCAGTGTGTATTGGTCTAGCCAAGGTGCTGATGGTAATTTTCGAAGACGGCACGCGTGTTTCCCTGATAACAGGATGAAGAGCCAATGCTCCACGGTGTCAGCTGGGATTGAGCCTCGAGATAGAGGCTATGACTTTCTGGGGCTTGAAAGATTACACATTAAAGCTAAAGCACCGGACCCCCAAAATATTAGATGCTATCGCAATAGCATTATGCAAGTTCTCTAAATATGGTGGAGGTGAATGCAGGCCTCCTACCTAGCCCAGCTCACAGCTCACCTTCTTCCCACAATTCCTTTCGCAAGCCACTCCCCCTTCTCCAATGAATAAAGCCTGAGTGCAGCCCTGGGTCACTCTCTCGGTTCCAGAAGCCGCTTTCATGATTGGACCTAGGGCCCCTTGGCTCCCCATTAATTATATAAATATGTTTTAGTGTCTTTGTTATCGCCATGGGTTGCGCTGGGAGTGGTAGATTGGAATTAACTTGGTGGAATTCCAATAACGGGTTGTTAGGAATATAAATTTAGACTTCTTGGGCCAGGACCAGGAAGGGACTCCGACACTTGGTACTACACAAATAACTTAAAATGTTTATTACAGGCATACACTGCCACACCTGGTCCTAGTGGCAGCTTAATGCATGGGGGCGGGGAGGGGCACAGTATGCAGTGCTGGGGATCAAACCCAGGTCCTTGAGCTTGCCTATGTACATGCTTAGACTGCTGAGCTATCTCTGAGGCCCCCTACATTAATGTTTTTGATAACTTTATCCATAGGAACCAAAACCTAGAACAATCAAAACTGTTCTTCAACTGGTGAACAGATAAACTGTGGCCCCTGCAGGCAATGGGTGACACTCGGCAATCATAAGGGACAGGAGCTATGCCCGTGAAACAGAAGGGATGAACCTTAATTGTCTGTCACTAGGTGATAAAACTAGACCCTGAAGCCCACATATTATTTGCTTCCATTATATGACAGTGTGAAAAAAACAAAATTACACAGACAGCAAACAGATCAGGGAAAGGAGAGGTAGGCTTCGGCAAAACTACACAGAAGAAATTTTAAGTGTTTAGAGGATCAAAATGTCTCATAGGCTATAAAAGTAAGAGAAATGTGAATCTGCATATTTCAAAGTCCTTAGGGAATAAACTTTCAAGTACGCATGTATTTAAAAATCAATGAGGGGGCCCGCGAGATGGTTCAGTGGTCTAAAGCGCCTGCTTAGGAAAGCTCAGGCAACTGCAGGGACTGCAGTTCGATTCCCGGTACCACATGCTGTGCCAGTCCCACCACCAGGGCAGGCTGAGCCAGCCACAAAATAAATAAATAAAGAAACAAACAAACACAACAAGCAAACAAATAAATAAATAAATTAAATTAAATTAAAAAAAAAAAATCAATGAGGGCCAGCCAGATAGCTCATTGGTCTAAAGTGCCTGCTGAGGCAGACGCAGGAACTGGGTTTGATCCCCAGCCTGCTGTGCCGCCCTGTTCCTGGGGTGCTCTAAGATAGCAATTGAGACTGGGTGTGATGGCACATACTGGTAATCGCAGTGCTTGGGAGGCTGCAAACAGGAGGATCACTATGAGTCCCATCTGTGTAGTGTGACCCTGTAGATACTGTACTAAAAGTACATTTTTTTTTTTTTTATTTGTTTTCTTGTTGCTTTATTTACTTATTTCATGGCTGGCTCAGCCTGCCCTGGTGGTGGGGCTGGTGCAGCATGTGGTGCCAGGGATCGAACCGCAGTCTCTGCAGTTGCCTGAGCTTTCCTAAGCAGGCGCTTTAGACCACTGAACCATCTTGCCGGCCCCCTAAAAGTACATTTTTAAGAAATCAATAAGACCAGGCATAATGGTGCACACCTGTAATCCCAGCACTCGGGAGGTTCAGGCAGGAGCATGACTGTGAGTTTGAGGTCAGTCTGGGCTACATAGTGAGTTCAAGACCAGCCCACACTATACAGCCAGACCTTGTCTCAGAATAAGCAAATAAGTACAATTTTAAAAATAAAATAAAGATTAGGGCCGGGGAGATGGCTCAGCGGTCTAAAGCACCTGCTTAGGAAAGCTTAGGCAACCTCAGGGACTGCAGTTCGATCCCATGCTGTGCCAACTCACCCCAGGGCAGGCTAAGCTGGCCATAAAAAAAAAAAAAGAAAGAAAATAAAGATTAATGTTAAAAGAATATACAAGGATGTACAAGGATTCCAGGACATTAAGAAGATACTGTATACTAAAAGAACTCACTGAGGAGTAAAAGGGGAAAAGATAGCTTACCTAATTTTATTTATTTATTTATTTATTTATTTATTTGGTACCGGGTCTACTGGGTGTACAGGGTCTCACTATGTAGATTGGACTCAGAGTGATTCTCCTGTTTTCAGCCTCCCAAGCGCTGGGATTACAGGTACACACCACCACGCCCTGTCTCAGTCACTGTCTTATCTCGGCCTGGGGGTGGGGCCAGCACAGCATGCCTGGGATTGAACACCCATTGCTGCGCTCTGCCTAAACAGGCACTTTAGTCTGCTGAGCTATCTGGCTGGCCCTAATTTTACTTTTCAAAACTTTTAAAAATCTTTTTTATTTATTTTGTACAGGTCTCACCTCCCCAGTGCTGGGATTACAGGCGTGCACCACCCTGTCCAGTTTCAGCAGCCAGCTTGGCATGCAGCTGGCATGACACGTAGTACCAGGGATCAAACCCCGGTCCTTACACTTGCCTGGCAGGTGGTTAGACCACTGAGCTATCTCCCCAGTCTGACCTAATTAATTTTTAGAAAATGGTGTTCGGGCTGAATACAGTAAGGATACGGACAAAAAGAAGTATATATGCACCATCTACTCCAGGTCCAGGGGAGCAGCTGAGTGACATAAGCAGCTGCCTGGCAAGTACGAGGGCCTGAGTTTCGAACCCTGTACCAAAAAATAAAATCAAATAATAAACTTTATGCTCCAGTTGGTACTTATCTTTCTCACAGAGTTGAAGTATTGTGAACTCAATTAAAATGAAATTCTGGTCCGGATGTGGTGGCACATGTCTGTGATCCCAGCACTTGGGAGGCTGAGGCAGGAGGATGAGTGTGAGTTCGAGACCAGCCTGGGCTACAAAAAGTGAGCTCAAGGCCAGCCTGAACTGCATAGCGAGACCCTGTCTCAAACAGACAAAAAATAAAAATAATAAATAAATAAATAAAAACAAAATGAAATTCTGGGCTGTGGAGGCTGACAGAAGGCTCCCTACGAGGGGGCTGGGGAGATAGCTCCATGGCACAAGTGCCTGCCTGGCAAGTGCAAAGTCATGAGTTTGAACCCCGGTCCCACAAAACAAAAAAAGAAGGCTCACTACAAGTCTGAGCTCCAGAATGAGATCTTGTACCAATTAATTAATTAACTAATTAATTAAAAAATTAAAATGGAATTCTGACATATCAAAAATTTTGGGATCAACTAAAGCAATACTTTGAGGGAAAGTTATAGCATTAAATGCTTAACAAGTCTCAAATCAGTAACTTAACTTTCTGTCTTAAAAAACTAGAAGAGGGCTTGGGGATTCAGCTTAGTGGCTTAGTGTTGCCGCTAAGTATAAGCCCCGAGTTGGACCTCAGCACAAAAATTTAAAAAACAGAAACTGGAGAAAGAAGATCAGATTAAATCCAAAGCAAACAGAAAGTAAAGGAAAACAAAGATAAGGGTAGTAAGAGCAGTACAACAAGTAGCTGAAGTGTCCAGGCCCTGTAGCTGCAGTGACTCAGAAGGCTGAGGCAGGAGAATCCCTGCCAGCCTGGGCAAGAAAAGCACCCTGTCTCACAGCAAAACAGTAGAGAGGACACATGAAAGCACAGTTCTTTCATGGGGTGGGAGTTTAATAAAATTGATAAGAAAGGGGAAAAAAGACAACAAAATGTGGCAGGGATGGAACCCTTTTTTTTTATTTCTTTTTTTAAATTAATAACTAACTAAATAAATAAACAAAATATTAGCCAGGCATAGTGGTGCACTCCTGTAATCCCAGCACTTGGGAGGCTGAGGCAGGAGGATCAGTGCAAGACCAATCTGAGCTACAAAAGTGAGCTCAAGGCCAGCCTGAACTGCATAGCAAGACCCTGTCTCAAAAAAAAAAAAAAAAGACCAAAAACAGTGGTTTTTTTGTCTATATTTATTTATGTTATGGCCAGCTCAGCCTGCCCTGGGGGTGGGGCTGGCGCAGCATGTGGTGCTAGGGATTGAACTGCTGTCCCTTCAGTTGCTTAAGCAGGCACTTTAGGCTGCTGAGCTATCTCGCTGGCCCCCATTTGTTAATGGAGAGAAAAAAACTGTAAATCCTAGAGATCAAGGGTAATACGAAAAAAATAGTGATAATATTTGTCTCTGGAGAGTAGCTAGGAGATGAGGCAGGAAGGACATTGTGTGTGTGTGTGTGTGTGTGTGTGTGTGTGTGTGTGTTTTATTTTTATTTTATGTATTTGGTACAGGCTCTCACTACGCAGCTTGGACTCAGAGTGATCCTCCTGTTCTCACCTCCTCCCCCCCCCATTACAGGTGTGTGCCACCACGCCTGGCTTTGTGTGTGTCTTTTTGAGACAGAGTCTCACTATCAGTGCAGGCTGGCCTTGAGCTCACTTTGCAGCCCAGGCTGGTCTGATCCTGCTGTCTCAGCCTCCCAAGTGCTGGGCTATTCTGAGTCTTCTTTCTTCCCATCCCCTCGGACACACGTGTTCCCTGTTTCCTCAGGCTGCAAAGTACAAAGGAAGTGGTATGGCTGGCTGTTCCCTGGGGGAAGCACACAGAAGGGGCAGCGGGTGTTTAGGGTGAAGTCAATATCCAGAGGCCAACTCAGCCCTGCTGGGGGAGCAGCGGCACCTAAGGGCTTTGCCCAGCAGCACTGTGTGACCTCAGTCAGAGGACAAATGCAGTACAGAGGGTGGGACTGACAGGTTGGTGAGAGGAGGTGGGCACTCTAGGGACAGAGAGGCCCCACCGAGCTGCCCACCCCAAGGAGCAGGGTGAGGGGGGCGGAGCGGGGCTCCAGAGAGTCACCAAGCCCGCCAAGGTCTCAGAGTGCCCACCCCCTCTTTTCCTTTGGGCTCCTTCTTTCCTAACCACCCTGCTACTCCTGAGTGGAAGGGGTGGTGACAGCCCTGGGGGAAATAAGGAAACCAGATGGCTAGGCCTCCCTTCCCTCTCTCGGGCAGCCAACCCCAAGCAGCCCAATCCCTAAAAGATGACTGCACCCTAAGCTACTTGGGAAGTTTTGGCAAAACAGTGGCTGGAATGAAGCCGCCCAGAGTCGGCCACTCAGGACTCACAAGAATGGCAGTTTCAGCCAGGCACAGAGATACGTGCCAGTGAGCCCCACACTCTGGGAGGCTGAGGCAGGAGGATCGCAAGTTCAAGCTCCATCTGGGCATCTTAGCAAGATCTTGTCTCAAAATAAAAAGTAAAAGAATGTTGTGGGAGGCTGGCGAGATAGCTCAGCAGTCTAAAGCACCTGCTTAGGCAAGCTTAGGCAACCGCAGAGACCAAGGTTTGATCCCCAGCACCACATGCTGTGCCAGCCCCACCCCCAGGGCAGGCTGAGCTGGCCATAACATAACTAGATAAATAAAGTTCTATTTTAAAAAAAGAAGAAGAATGTTGTGGAATGTAGGTAAGGGTAAGGCCCTGTGTTCAATCCGCAGGGTCAACAGAAGCTAAAAAAAAAAAAAGGTTTTTCACTTGCTAAATCAAGGCCATTTGGCAGAGTGACAGAGAATTTGATGACCTGCAAGTGACATAGAATCCACAGGACTTGCTCTAGACTTCAAAAGAGTAGGGAAGAACTCTCTTGAAGACAAATTGGACGTGCAAATAACAAAGGATAAACTTTGCATCTAAGAATAACCTTGTTTTCTGCCTACAACCCATGGGGCCCATCTGTTCCACACGTTGGCTTCTCTTAGTGGTCTATGTGCTTATCACCAGCGGATCCAAAAATCTCTCGAACACATGGAAAACTTCTCTCAGTAGACTAAAAATCAATAGACTAACCTATAAATTTCTTTTTCTTTTCTTTTCGCTTCGTGGACATCCTCAACCCTGTCATTCTGTGCTCTGCCGGTTTCCGGCCTGGATCCTCTGGGCAGCAAAGCCCTGCCTGGTGGGGTTCCTTCTTTCCTTCGCTGGACTCCTGCTCCCCTAGAGTCCATGTGTCTTTTTGCATGGTTTTCCCTCCCATACTCCACTCGCTTCCCAAGCAAGGGACACAGGAGAAATTTTGGACACTTGCTCATCTAGGAATATTCTTTTTTTTTTTTTTTAATTTTATTTATTTATTTATTTGTTTGCTTGTTGTGTTTGTTTGTTTCTTTATTTTTATTCATTTTGTGGCTGGCTCAGCCTGCCCTGGTGGTGGCGCTGGCGCAGCATGTGGTGCTGGGGATCAAACTGCAGTCCCCGCAGTTGCCTGAGCCCTCCTAAGCAGGCGCTTTAGACCACTGAACCATCTCGCCGGCCCTGGAATATTCTTGTTCTATCTTCATGCCTCATAGATCATTTGGCTGGGTATAGAATGAATGGTTAGAAATCGGTGACCAGAGCCGGGCGTGGTGGCACACACCTGTAATCCCAGCACAAGGGAGGCTGAGGCAGGAGGAGCTCCTCCAGTTTGAGGCTAGGCTCTTCTTGCCGCATCTCCCACAAGAATTAAGACCATTGTTAGCAAGCAGACTGTCAGCATTCCAGAAAATGTCGACATCACTCTGAAAGGGCACACAGTTATTGTGAAGGGCCCCAGAGGAACCCTACGGAGGGACTTCAACCACATTGATGTGGAGCTCAGTCTCCTTGGGAAGAAAAAGAAGAGGCTCCGGGTTGACAAGTGGTGGGGAAACAGAAAGGAGGTGGCAGCTTTCGGCACGATCTGTAGCCACCTACAGAACATGATCGAGGGGTCGCGCTGGGCTTCTGTTACAAGATGAGATCTGGGTATGCTCACTTCCCCATCAACGTCGTTATTCAGGAGAACGGGTCTCTTGTTGAACTTCGGAATTTCTTGGGTGAAAAATTCATTCGCTGAGTTGGTATGAGGGCAGGTGTTGCTTGCTCAGTATCTCAAGCCCAGAAGGATGAGCTAATCCTTGAAGGAAGTGACATCGAGCTTGTTTCAAATTCAGCTGCTTTGATTCAGCAAGTCACAGCAGTCAAAAACAAGGATATCCGAAAATTTTTGAATGGTGTCTATGTTTCTGAAAAGGGAACAGGTCAGCAGCCAAATGAGTAAGATCCAAGTTAATCCAACCACAGAAACAAGCTTCTGGATTGTAAAGCCAATGTATGATATTTTTTTAAATTTATTTATTTATTTATTTATTTATTTATTTTGTCTTTTTGAGACAGGGTCTCGCTATGCAGTTCAGGTTGGCCTTGAGCTCACTTTTCTAGGTCAGACTGGTCTTGAATTTGCACCGATCCTCCTGCCTCAGCCTCCCAAGTGCTGGGAGTACAGGTGTGCGCCACCACGCCCGGCCAATGTATGATATTTTAATGAGACAATAAAAGATCTTTATTAAATAGAAAAAAGTTTGAGGCCAGTCTGGAGTACACATTGAGTTCAAGGTCAGCCTGAACTACAAAGTGAGGTGCTGCCTCAAAAAAAGGGGGTAGGATGGGGAAGACACCACTGACCTTCAGAAACAGAGCTCCTCATACTGAGAGGAAAATTTCTTAGCCACTGTCTCAGTTACCTTTCTCTCGTTGCTGGGACAAATATCTGATACCCAAAATGAAGGAAGGAAAGGTTTATTTAGCTCACAGTTACTGGAGGTTTCAGTCCATACTCGGCTGGCTCCACGGCTGACTGGTGACTGGCACAGGGCAGAGAGCAGCAGTTCATGGCAATGGGACAGCAGCAATGGCAACAGCAAGGAAGTCTGTCTCTCTCTCTCTGTTATATTACATTCCAGTTATCCGCCTCAGGCTGGGTGTAATCCACACATCCATAATCCCAGCAGTACTCATCTATAATCCCAGGCTTGAATTACTCATAATCCCAGTGGATCATAAATTAATCTCAAACTCTAAAAATCCCCACCCCAGGGATGGGGAAATAGCTCCGTGGCACAAGTGCCTGCCTGGCAAGTGCAAGGTCGTGAGTTTGAACCCCGATCCTGTAAAAACTACATAAAAAAATTTAAAATAAATAAATAAATAAAAGTCCCTGTGCCAGGACTACATGAGGCGTTGGGGGGACAACTAGACACAAACCATAACAGCCACTTAGATGAAAAGCCAAAAGCCAAGTTCATTTTCTCTGTGCATCTCTCCCTCCCTCATCCCCTCTCCACTCCTTTATCGTTCTCTCTCTCCTCTTCTTTATTCTTCCTGATGATGGTGAGGAGGTATTGTACACCATTAGAGGTTGAAGCGCAGGAGTTCTCAAGAAGTGCACGATTGTTTTTGTAACAGAGACTTTACTGAG
Organism: Capromys pilorides; assembly: GCA_004027915.1. Classification (NCBI taxonomy): domain Eukaryota; kingdom Metazoa; phylum Chordata; class Mammalia; order Rodentia; family Capromyidae; genus Capromys; species Capromys pilorides. The sequence goes on along the minus strand of PVKN010008777.1, from coordinate 9,731 downwards.
CAGAAGAGAGACCAGGCACTCAGGCCTTGCGTTGGATTTGAAGTACTAACGTTGAGAACACAATTACATAATCGTGCCTTGGTTTTCTCAGTTAATTTTTTATTCGATTTTTTTTTTTACTTAGATCATTTGTCCTGTGTTGTAGTGCTGGGATTGAACCTAGGCCCTCATGCATGTGCTAAGCAAGTACTCTAACCCTGAGCTACACGCTCAGGCCGGCCTGACTTGTTTTTTGCTCCCCATGTTGCCCAGCCTGGCCTTGAACTCCTAAACTCAGGCAACCCTCTTTCCCCAGACCCCTGAGACCCTGGGAATATAGTCCTGTGCCCCCACACACAGCTTGAGATGATTTTGTTTTTGTCTTTGTTTTCTTCAGGTACTCCCCAGCCCTTACTAAGCTGTATCCCCAGGTCTTTTCAAATTGATGCTGTATTTTTAAATTTTATTGCACTTTTTATATTGTTATATTATTTTGGGTTTTTTTTGTTTGTTTTTAATAAGGCTATCTTTTCTCTTTCTTTCTTTCTTTCTTTCTTTCTTTCTTTCTTTCTTTTTTTGCGGTACTGAGGATTGAATTCAGGACCTTGCACTTGCCAGGCAAGTATTTATTCTACTGAGCTATCTCCCTGGCCCTGTTATATTATTTTGTAACATAGGATACTGAGTATGAGGCATTTGCATTGAACTATGTCCCCAGGTTTTTTACTTGGAGACAAAGTCTTGCTGTATTGCTAAATTACCCAGACTAGATTTTAAGTTGTAATCTTCCTGCCTCAGTCACCCAGAGTCCTGGAATTAAGGTATGAACTATCAGGCATAACTGTTAAAATGACTTTTGTACAGGGGCCGGGGAGATAGCTCCGTGGCACAAGTACTTGCCTGGCAAGTGCATGGTTGTGAGTTCAAACCCAGATCCCACCAAAAATAAATGAATAAATAAATAAATAAATAAATAAAATGACTTTTGCATCATCCTTTATATGTAACTCTGGGGTTGCGGAGACAGCGTGGCAGCCTAAGCACCTGCCTAGCAAGCTCAAGAACCCAGGTTCAGTCCCTGGTACCAAGTGCCTTGCCGGCCCCAGCACCCTGGGCACACCATGCCAGCCCCAAAACTGGGCATGGTGGTGTACACCTGCAATCCCAGCACTGGAGCGGCTGAGATAGGAGGATCACCCTGAGTCTGAGCTGCATAACAAGACCCTGTGCCAAATAAATAAATTTAAAAAGACCAGATGTGGTCTATAATCCCAGCCCTGCGGAAGCTGAAAACAGGAGGACCACTATGAGTTGAGCTGCATAGTGAAACCCAGTACCAAACACATTAAAAAAAAGTCATGGAAAGGAGTTTATTTATTTATTTATTTTTGCAGGACTGGAGTTCGAACTCATGACCGTGCACTTGCCAGGCAGGCGCTTGTGCCATGGAGCTAACTGCCTGGCTCCAAGGAGTTTAGACTGATGAAAATAAATAAATTTTAAAAATTTATAATAGAACTCTCGCCCTTAAGTTTTTATTTTATTTATATGATATCTGGAATTGAACTCCGGACCTTGTACTTGCTTGTCAGGCAGGCACTTAGGCCACTGAGCCATGTCCCCAGCCTTGAATACCTGTTTTTCAATTCTTCTACCAGCACACCCACCCGTGCAACTGTTCTGTTACATGGTGATTCTAGGTTACATTTTCGAGGAACTACCAAACCGTTTTCCCCAGCAGCTACACCATTTCACAGGCCCGCTAGCAATGTGCACAGAATTCAAATGTTCTATGTCTTTGTCAGCAATTGTAGTTTTTTATGATTTGGCAACAGCACAGTCATTCTCCAGCGGGTGAGACTTTGTAGCTCAGTGCGGTTTTGATGTACACTTCCCTAATGACTAGCGATATTTTCCACACTTTTTGACCATATGCATATCCTGGAGAAATTTGCTTTTTTGTTTTTTGTTTTCTAAGCTTCATTGAGATGTGATTGACAAACAGAAATTATGTGCATTCAAGGTGCACGGTGTGACGATTCGACACATGCACACACTGGAGAATGGCTATCGCTGATGAACGAAAATGTCCATCACTAGTTACCTTCTTTTTGGAGAAATGTTTACTCAAATCCTTTCCTCAGCTCTTCTCACTGGGTTGTTGTGTTTTTATTGTTGAATTATAAGCGTTATAATCTCTCTTAATTTTTGAAGCTTCTAGAGTTTCTGCTGTTTAATATCTGGCAGCATAAGTGTTATTTATTTGTCTTTCTGAGACAGGGACTCACAGTGCACTTCAGGCTGCCTTTGAGCTTGCTTCTGTAGCCCAGACCGGTCCCAAACTCACAATGATTCTTCTGCCTCAGCCTCCTGAGTGCTCGGATTACAGGTGTGCGCCACAATGCCCAGCCCAGTATAAGTGTTTTATACTACATGAGTAGAATAGTTTGTTTCCTAATAGTAACTTTTTTTTTTTTTTTTTTTTTCTTTCTGAGACAGGATCTCGCTATGCAGTTCAGGTTAGCCTTGAGCTCACCTTTGTAGCCCAGGCTGGTCTCGAATTTGCACCGATCCTCCTGCCTCAGCCTCCCAAGTGCTGGGACTACAGGCGTGCGCCACCATGCCTGGCTATTTTTTCTTTTTTTAATCTTTAAATAAATGTAATAGAATCCCTACTTTATTTGGAGGAGAATTTTGTGGCCAAAAAGAAAACTACATCTTCTAGCCCCTTTTCTAGTGTAGGCCACATTGTTGAGTTGAAGACATCTCTCAGACATCTACGTGGAGGTCTTGCTAGACAGACAGTGATAGAAAACTCGAATTCAGGAGAGAGGTCACTCAGCCACTTTAGTCAGCATTCCATTGTTGTGACCAAAGGCCTAAGAAAAGCAACCTAGAGGAGGAAAGGTTGGTTTGGACTCGTGATTTCAGAGGATGCAGTTGATAGTCATGTGGCTCCGTGCTTTCTGGACTGCTGAGGAGATGAGAATACCATGGCCAGGAAAAGCTGCTCGCCTCACAGTGACCAGGGAGCAGAGTGAGATGAGAAAGAGCCAGAGAAGAGCCCAGCGCTGGTCGCCAAGGCAACGGCCCCTGAGCCACTCCCTTCAGCAGAGCCTAACTACTGTTTCCATTACCTCCCATGATAGTCAAATTGGATGAACCCGCTGCTGAAATCAGAACCCTCGTGGTCCACTCAGATGGCAAGGAAGCCTGGAACACAGTGAGCTTTAGGAGGACGTTTTTTTTTTTTATGGGGGAGGATTGATCCAGTCTCACTTGGTAGTACAGGCTGCCCTTGAACTCACTATGTTGCCCAGCCTGGCCTCAAACTCCTTGTAATCCTCCTGCCTCGGCCTCCTGAATGCTGGGATTACAGGCCTGTGCTATCAGGCCCAACTTGGGGAACATTGATTGACTGATTTTTTTTTTTTTTTACCCCGCCCCTGATTGATTGATTGTATTTTAGGGAAGGGTCTACAGGGTGTTCACGGTCTCACTACTAGATCAGACTCATAGTGATCTGCCTCTTTACAGCCTCCCGTGAGCCAGGTTTACATGCACGCCACCACGCCCACTCTCAATTGCCCTCTCAGTGCTCCCTGGGGGAAGGGGGGGTGGCAGGGCAGGCCCAGGGATCAAACCCCTGGCCCCTGTGCCTGCTTGCAGGTGCTGAGCTATTTGGCCAGCCTGCGGGAACATTTTTAAAATAACAGCCATAGCAATCCCAGCTGTCCTTTCTTCACCATGTTCATTCATTATATTAGGGCACCTGGCTCACGTTATTCCTTACTTTCGCCGCGGTGATAGCCTCAATTTTCATACAACCCAAGTCCCGGCCATCCAGGACCTTCTCACTTCCCGGGCTTGCCCTTCCATTCCACCTTGCTCACTCACGCTGCTGGCCACCCAGTGGGTCTCACCATCTAAAGGAAACGTATCCAAGGCCTGGTGCCACGGTGCACAGCTGTAACCTCAGCACGGGGGAGGTGAAGCAGGATCGCTGCGAGGTTGAGGCCAGCCTGAACTACATAGTGAAACTCTGTTTCAAAAAGACAAAACTGGGCCGGCGAGATGGTTCAGTGGTCTAAAGCACCTGCTTAGGAAAGCTCAGGCAACTGCAGGGCCTGCAGTTTGATCCCCGGCACCACATGCTGCATCAGCCCCACCACCAGGGCAGGCTGAGCCAGCCACAAAATAAATAAAGAAACAAACAAACAAGCAAACAAATAAATTTAAAAAAAAGACAAAACTTGGGGCTGGAGAGACAGCTCGGCAGTCTAAGCCTCTGCCTGATAAGTGCAAGGACCCGGGTTTGATCCCTAGTGCCACAAGCTGTGCTACCTACCATGCTGGTCACAAAAACTGGGCATGGTGCTGCACCCCTGTAATCCTAACCCTGGGGAGGCTGAGACAGAAGGATCACTCTGAGTCCGAGTGTGTAGGGAGACTCTGCACCAAATAAATAAAGAAAAGATTTTTTTTTTTTTTTTTTTTTTTTTGTCTTTTTGAGACAGGGTCTCACTATGCAGTTCAGACTGTCATTGAGCTCACTTTTGTAGCCCAGGCTGGTCTCAAACTCACAGCGATCCTCCTGCCTCAGCCTCCCAAGTGCTGGGATTACAGGCATGCGCCACCACGCCTGGCTGATTTTTAAAAAATTAAGACACAAATAAATAAACATATCTAAACCACCATTTTACACTGTAAGCATAACCCTTCCAGTTCAGCGTTCAACAACTCTCTGCGACCCCTCTTCTAGTTTACTAGGACTCTTCGTTTTAGTTGTCTCATCCTTTGTGCCCTCCCATATTCAGTGAAACTGTATGGTCCATCATTTCAAGAATATCCTTCCCAATACCCTAAATTCCCATGACCACTTCGATTTTTTTTTTTTTTTTTAACCAGGGCCTTACACTTGCCAGGCAGGTGTTTATACTGCTGAGCTATTTCGCCAGCCCTGAATTTTGGTTAGACTTGTCTCTCAGGCAGGCGCTTATTCCACTGAGCTATCTCCCCAGCCTTATATTTGACTTTCAAACCACCACTGTTAATCCAGGGGTGTAACTCAGTGGTAAAGGGTTTGCATAGCTTGTGTGAGGCTCTAGGGTGGGTCTCCAGCGCCACAAAAACAAAACAGGACAAAAAACAAACAAACAAACAAACCACTGATGACTTTCTGATGTTCACACTCATTCATTACCCCAAAATGCAACAATAACTCACTTCCACAGAACTAATCTTCTTGTTTGTCCCATAGAAGGAGGTGGTGGTGGTGTCTCCTATCCAAACCAGTCCTATTTCCTCCTCTCCTACATATGAACTTACAGTATCAGTGGTTCTTTTTCTCTTTTGAGTAGCTAAACACTAGTTCTCAAATGGATTCTTTTGTTCTTTGTTTAAACCTGTTTGTCTTTTTTAGCTAGCAAACCAAACAAACAATAAAAACTCTCAACCCAAGCTGGGCGTAGTGGTGTGTGTCTATGATCCCAACATTCGGGAGGCTGAAGCAGGAAGATCCTTGCAAGTTAGGGACCAGCCTGGGTTGGAAAGTGAGCTCAAGGCCGGCGTGAACTGCATAGGGAGCCTCTGTCTCAAAAAGACAGAAACAAACGCGAAAACTCTTAGTCTAGTTCATCTCTTCTTCCTGCTTTCCTTTATAGCCAAACTTCTTGTTTGTTTGAGACCAGCGTCTTGCCATCTAGCCCAGCTGGTCTTGAACCCATAGCAACTTTCCTATCTCAGCTCCTAAGTGCTAAGATTACAGGTGTCCAACACCATGCCCAGCAGGGAGCGGGCAAACTCTACATCACTAAAACATGTCACTAAATCCAACGGGCATCTCAGAGCCCTTGTTGCCTGATTTTCATGTAGCATTTAATACCGTCCAACACTCCGTTCTAGAAATATTTTTCCCTGCTGGACTTCTAGACTCTGTTCCTTATTCTCTGTTAGTTTTTTTTCTTTTTTTTTAATGGTCAGAACTACCTTTACTTAAAAAAGTATTACATGCTAGAAAAAGCATAAATGATACATGTAAATAATTATTTGCCCAAAGCATTTTTTCCTTGAAAAATGTTCAAATGATCTTTAAATGTGGATACAAAAAAGTTGCCAAACATTTTTGTTGTGGGAGAGAAGGCTAAGGTTATTCCTTTAGGTTGCAGTTAAAAATCTTTTTTTTAAAAAAAATCATTTTATGTATGTATGTATGTATGTATGTATGTATGTATGTATTTTATTATGGCTGGCCCAGCCTGCCGTGGAGGTGGGGCTTGCGCAGCATGTGGTGCCGGGGGATTAAACCACGGTCCCTGCAGTTGCCTAAGCTTGCCTAAGCTTGCCTAAGCTTGCCTGAGCAGGTGCTTTAGACCACTGAGCCATCTCGCTGGCCTTGCAGTTAAAAGTCTTAAAGGTTTAGGGCCGGCAAAAAATAGCTCAGCAGACTAAGTGCCTGCTCAGGGAAGTGCAGAGACCAGGATTTGATTACAATCCCAGGGCTGAGGAGGCTGAAAACAGGAGGATCGCTATGAGTCTGAGCTTCATAGTGAGAACCTGTACCAAACACATAATAAATAAATAAATAAATAAATAAATAAATAAATAAATAAATAAGTCTGGGGGCCAGTGAGATAGCTCAGCAGTTTAAAGTGCCTACTCAGGCAAGCTTAGGCAACCCCAGGGACTGTGGTTTGATTCCCAGCACCATATACTGCCCAGCCCCAGCCCCAGGGAAGGCTGAGCCAGCCATAACACAAACAAACAAAGTTTCCAAATAAATAGATACATAAGTCTGAAAGGTTTTCTTGCAAAATGCATTGAAAAGAACTAGCCTATGGGGGCCGGCGAGATGGTTCAGTGGTCTAAAGTGCCTGCTTAGGAAAGCTCTGGCAACTGCAGAGACTGCGGTTCGATCCCCAGCACCACATGCTGCGCCAACCCCACCACCAGGGCAGGCTGAGCCAGCCATAAAATAAGTAAATAAAGAAACAAGCAAACAAATAAATAAAATAAATAAAAATTAAAAAAAAAAAGAAAAGAACTAGCTTATGATTAAAAAAAAAAAAAAAAAAGAACTGACCTATGAATATACTGAAGAGGAATCAACCACTGAATCATTGCTGTTTATTTTCTTACAATGTTAACTTTTCACCAGGAACCGCAATTTGAGAGAATTAACAGTGACCTTACAGAATGAATGTAATGATACACAACTTGCATAGAAGAACCCAGAAATTGATAAGATGCCCCCCTCACCAGGAGGCTATTGAAAGCAAGCCTCAGGGGCCAGGATGACAGTTCAGTAGAATAAGCATCTGCCTGGCTCCTGCAAGGTCCTGAGTTCAACTTCCGGTACCATAAAGGGCGGGAGACAAGGAGAGAAGGAAGGAGGGAGAGTGGCGAGGTAGCTCGGTGGTCTAAAGCTCCCACATAGACAAGCTTAGGCAAGCGCGCAGGGACTGCGGTTTAATCCCAGCGTCACAGCCAAGCCCTTGATGGGCAAGTGCAAGGTCCTGAGTTCAATACCGGGTACCGGAAAAAGAAAAAAGAAAGAAACCAAGCAAGCCAGCAAGCCTCAGCGGCACCAGGCTTGAGCATGGAGGGTGAGCTGTGCAACAGGGCTGACCTCTGGGGAGGTGGTCTCTTAGTTTTCAACTAACTTCTCTGACCCCTGCTTCCCTCCTTCCTCTCCTCCTTCCTCCCTTCACCCTTGCTCTGGTTGCCCCTCTTTCCTCCTTCTCCTGAGGGGCGTTGGGGGTTGGGCCCGGGACCTCCCGCACGCCAGGCACACGCTCCACCCCCGGCTCTGCATTTTGCCCCTCTGCCTACTTCTCTTCTCCCTTCCTTCTTTTCTTACAAGGTAAGGCAGATGCACACGCCGGACTGGCTGCTGCCGCCGCGGTCACAGAGAGCAGTGGGCTGTGGTGTAGCCAGCCAGGTCCCGGCTGGTCCCGGGAAAGAAAAATATTACAGGCTGAGCCAGCCACAAAATGAATAAATAAAGAAACAAACAAACACAACAAGCAAACAAATAAATAAATAAATAAATTTTTTTTTTTTTTAAAAAGAAAAATATTGGCTTAGATAAAGGGGTGGGTGGGGTTATAAACTTGGACTCAGCTGGTTCGCATATGAAACTCGTGCTTCCAGCGACTCCTTTGCTTGTGGGGTGGGGAGGGGGAGTAATAGCTGCTCAGGGATAGGGCCTGAGACAGCGTCAGCCAAACTGCTGTCAAGATCAGGATCCTCCTGCTTCAGCCTTCTGAGAAGCTGGGATTACAGAGGCGCACCGTCAGCAAGGTTTTTTTTTTTTTAAAACGTCACAACCTAAAATTCCAAAAATGCCTGGCATGGTGGCACACGCTTGTAATTCCAACACTGCAGAGGCCAAGATAGGATCACCATCCAGGTTCAAGGCCACCCTGGGCTAAATACTGAATTCCAGGCAGTCTGGAATACATAGTGAGACCCTGTCTAAAAATAAAAAACAACTCCCTCCCAAAATAAAAAAATCAAGCTGAGCGTCGTGGTGCATGCCTGTAATCCCAGCACTTGGGAGGCTGAGGCAGGAGGATCGACGTGAATTCAAGACCAGGCTGGGCTACAAAAGTGAGTTCAAGGCCAGCCTGAAACTGCATAGTGAGATCCTGTCTCAAAAAGACAAAGAAAATAAAAAATCAAAACCAGGGGCTGGGGGCCAGGGAGATAGCTCAGAGGCACAAGCGCCTACCTGACAAGTGCGAGGTCCTGAGTTTAATCCCCAGTTCCAGAAAGAAAAAACAAAAAACTCCAAAAATGATAGACACATTTTTTAGAAAATTGTATTCTTTGAGATATTGATCTACATTTTCTTCTTCCTCTTCTTCCTCTTCCTCCTCCTCCTCCTCCACCTCCTCCTCCTTCTTCTTCTTCCTCTTCTTATTCTTTTTAAAGGTGATCATGGGCCAGGGAGATAGTTCAGCAGCAGTATACTGAGTTCAATCCTCAGTACCACAAAAAAAAAGTAAAAATGAAAAGATGATTATGGGCCGGGGAGATAGCTCAGGGGCACAAGTGCCTGCCTGGCAAGTGCAAGGTCCTGAGTTTGATCCCTGGTTCCGCAAAAAAAAAAAAAAAAAAGATGATTATGATTGTGTTCTACTCACTAAGCTACACCTCAGCCCCTTCGCCTAATATTTTCCATCAAGGGTCCCCGTGCTTGGAGACAAACCAGACGGACATTACATGAGCAGCTTTATGTCACACTTCAGCTGCTATATGCAGGGCAGACTAGGGACAGCAGTGCTTAGATTAAATGTCCTCCACACTTAAAAGTATGACACTGTCTAAAGAAAACACAGCAAAACAGTGAAGGAAAACTTTGGGGTGTGTAGGCATGGACGGAACTTCTGAAAGGGGCCAACTGGCCTGACAAGTTTTTCTATTTAAGTGTCAGGATAAAACAACAGGAAGTCGCTGCTGAGAGACTGGGAGAAGGGACAGCCTGCGGCGGCGCGGCGGCTTCAGTCAACATTCCAGAGAAGAGGGAGAGAATCCCAGGTCAGTTGCTATGGTGATGAGGGGTTGCTAGGGCGGGGAGCTGAGGTTTTGGATTCAGATGGACTTGGATTCAAATCCTACACTGGGGCCGGCGAGATGGTTCAGTGGTCTAAAGCGCCTGCTTAGGAAAGCTCGGGCAACTGCAGGGACTGCGGTTCGATCCCCGGCACCACATGCTGCGCCAGCCCCACCACCAGGGCAGGCTGAGCCAG
>PVKN010008776.1:0-24630 GCA_004027915.1 Capromys pilorides | reverse complement strand
CTTGTCTTTTTGAGACAGAGTCTTGCTTTGCAGTTCAGGCTGGCCTAGAACTCACTTTGTAGCCCAGGCTGGTCTTGAACTCCCGATGATCGTCCTGTCTCAGCCTCCTGAGTGCTGCGATTACAGGTCTACACCACCACACCTGGCCCCTTTTTATTTTTTGCGTTGAAACATAGTTTTGTGTCTCAGTTACTCTTCTCTCATTGCTGGGACAAATACCTGACACCCAAAACGCAGAAAGGAAAAGTTTATTTAGCTCACAGTTATTGGAGGTTTCTGTCCATACTCAGCTGCTCCAAAGCAGAGCGGCACATGGCAGAGGTCAACCTTTCATGGCAACAGTTAAGAGCAAGAGAGCAAAAGGGAGGAGCAGCAGCAATTGGCCACAAAGAGCAAGGCTGTCTCTGTATCTCTTATATTACATTCAGGCTATCTGCGCCAGCCTGGGTGTGGCACTCACACCCACAATCCCAGAAGTACTCAGACCCATTAATCCCAGCCTTGGGTCATGAATTAATCACCAACTATATACCTTCGCCTCAGTGACTGCATGAGGCTTTGGGGGACAAATACACACAAACCATAACATCTTGCTAGACTGCTGAGTTCTTCACGCTGAGCTCAAACTTGGAATCCTCCTGCCTCAGCCTTCCACTGTGCTGGGATTACAGTCGTGTGCCACCAGCCTGACTGGGATTCACTTTGGGTTGGTGTACTGTGCTCTGTTTTCATGTCTCTTTTTTTCTTTGCTTCTGGAAATAGTGACACTTCTGGGATTCTGGGCCCCTACTTTGTTAAGGCGCTCCCCTTGGCTTTGATGTGGGCTGGCAGCAGGAATATGACATTCCTTCAGGACAGGTTATCGGGAGGCACATGGCGTCCTCCTGCGGGTGATGACTTTGATCCATTGATTATGCTGGACCAGGGAATCAGGTCTGTAGCCTAAGTCAGTGTCCTCCATCTTTGGGCCTCCGTTTCCCTCCTACAGAACAGATGTTGGGCTTACTTGACACCTAGAGAGATGCGGTCCACTTAGCACTCACACTCTTAGGACCTTTGTTTTTGGAAACATCACCAGCATCGAGGATTTGGTAGGGTTCATGCACACATCTGAGAGAGATGTCCTCTGACTTGGGGCTTATCCAGGGTGGGGAGGATGATGGTGGCATTGTCTGGCAGGGGCTGGGGGTCTCTGAGAAAGGGACTGAACAGATGACAACTTCCCTTAGCCACGATCCAACGTGCTGGGACAGCCATTGATTGAGAAGGCTTGGAGGTTGGGGTGGGTGCTGAATTCTGAGGTTCTGGGAGATAGAGACCTCCCCCATCAAGGTCCCTCTACCTCCCTTCAGAGTTCCTGTTTGTCCCTCTCAGCAGGAGGGGGTGGAAGGATATGCCTGGGTCCCAAGGTCTGGTGGCCTTAGAGGGGATTTCCATATGGGGAGAAGCCAGGTCTTTTGTTTTAGAGAAGTCGCTTAGTGAGGTCAGTGGTGAGTTCACCCCTCAGATGCAGGGACAGTTACACGCACGCACGCGCACACACACATGCATGTGCACACACATGCTCATGCATGTGGGGCTGGGGCCTATGAGAAGTGCCACCTGTCCTCATGAAAGTTTCTTCAGCTCATGAACCCTAAGAGGGGGGTGTTTCTCTCATTGTACAGAAACCGAGGCCCAGCATGGCTCAGGGTCCTGTAGTTATTTGGTGGCAGAACCCTGGTGTGACAGATATACTTCTTGATACCATTATCTTCCTTTCCTTTGTGCGTGTGTGTGTGTGTGTGTGTGTGTGTGTGTGTCTGTGTGTGTTTGTCTTTTTGAGACAGGGTCTCACCATGCAGTTCAGCCTGATCTTGAACTCACTTTATAGCCTAGACTGGTCTCGAACCCAAAACTATCCTTCTGCCTCAGCCTTCAGAGTACCTGGATTACAGGAGCGCACACTATGCCTAGCTTTCCCTTTCCTTTGAAATAGTGAGTTCTGAATTTAACTGGAAACATGCTGCCCAGAGAAAACTACATTTCCCAGCCTTCCTTGTACTAAGTGGAAGCACGTGGTTAGATTCTGGCCAATAAGATTTCTGCATTGTGGCTTTCGCCTGTAGAGGCACACACTTGACTTTCTTTCCTCCCCCCCTTCCCTCCCCCTCATCTTCTACGTTTCTTCTATCTTTCTTTTTTGGGGGGTGGTACAGGCGATTGAGCTTGGAACCTTGTGCTTGCCTCTCAGGCACTTATGCTTCTGAGCAGTCTCCCCGGCCTCTTTCGTGCTTTTTTTTTCTTTTGCGGAACCGGGATCGAACTAAGGACCTTGCATTTGCCAGGCAGGGACTTGTGCCCCTGAGCTATCTCCCCGGCCCCTCTTTCGTGCTTTTTTATACTGGGGAGTAAACCCAGAGCCTCCACAAAGAGCTACATCCGCAGTACTTTTAGTTTTTAAAACTTCCCCAACATCTCACTAAGTCCCTAAAATGCCCAGGTGGGGCTTCTCCTGCCTCAGTCTCACAGTGCACTGGGATTACAGGTGAGGCCGCCACGCCTGTTCAGCTCACGCATGCTCAGTCCTCAGCAGCTTCTCGGAGCGCCTGATCACTGGGCCCTCCTCCTTACAGATGAGGGGCGTGAGCCTCAGGACCATTCCCTGAGCAGCCTCACACACAGGAAGTGCATGGGCAGGCTTTGCACTCGCTCTGCTCCACTGTCTGTGCCCTCCGCACACAACCCTACCTGCCTCATCCTTCCAGCAGTGCACACCAACCACGCACATGCACACTCTTCTTTGTACACACACTCAAAATTAGACAGCCGCACACAGCCTTAAGGTCAAGGGCCTGGGCCTGGGCTTGCTCATTCCACAGTCTCCTCTGAAGGGTCTGCTCAGTGCCAGGCAGTGGGGTGGCCATGTGGGAGGGCAGCAGTGAGGAGGCAGAGCTCACAGATGTGACATTTCATGCATGGTGGATGTCATGGGGAATGAGGCAGACTCCCAGGCACATCAGCTTGCAGAGCAGAAAACCTCACCCTCTGGCAAGTTGAACAGCGAGTCCCTCTCGCTAAAGGCATTTCCACATTCTATACTTGCAATCTGCAAATGTGAGCCTGTTTGCAGAGATCGTATTTGTGGGACACAGTATTGCATGCCTGTGATCCTAGCACTCTTGGGAGGCCGAGGCAGGAGGATCACCGAGAGTTCAAGGCCAGCCTAGGCTACATAGTGAGTTCAAGGCCAGCCTGAAGTGCATAGCAAAATCCTGTTTCAAAAAGAAGAAAGAGGAGGAGCAGGAGGAGGAGGAGGAAGAGGAGAAGAGGAAAGAGTGCCTTTGCAAATATAATTAAGCTAAGAATGTGGAGCTGAGAGCATCCCGGGTGGGGATGATCCAGCAAGTGTTCGTTGTTGTTGTTTTTTTTTAGCTTATAGAAAGTACCCGCACGCCTACACACCTTGGCTCATGGCCTCCTTCCTCTTTTTCTTTTCTTTTTTTTTTCAGAACTGGGGATCCAACTCAGGACCTTGTACTTGCCAGGCAGGCCCTTGTGCCCCTGAGCTCTCTCCCCGGCCCTGATCCAGTAAGTCTTAGAAGAAACAGAGGAGGGGAGCACACAGACCTCCAGAAAGGATGCACCTGAAGCAATAATCAGAGACTGGAGTGATGGGGCCACAAGCTAAGGGACACCTGAGCTACGTGCAGCCAGATGAGGCAGCAAGAACCCTGCTCTGGCTGATGTGGAAAGAGCTGTGGACACTCCGCTTCAGACTCACCTTCTCTCTCTCTCTCTCTCTCTCTCTCTCTCTCTCTCTCTCTCTCTCTCTCTCTCTGTCTCTCGCTCTCTCTCACTGGGGATCAAACTCAGGACCTTGTGCTTGCCAGGCAGGTGTTTATGTTGTTGAGCTATATCCCTGGCCTTTTCTTTTCCAGACAGGGTGGCCTTCAACTCTCAGGGATGCTCCTGCCTCAGCCTCCTGAGTGCTGGGATTACAGGTGTGACCTAGTACATCTAGTTACATTTCTATTGTTTTAAGCTATGCTTGTGGGTTGTAGAGATTTGTTATAGCAGGCGTGCATGCGGACCCAACCCTCCAACCTGGATACCATAGCCCCAAGGCAGGGGCACGGGCATGGGCACTAGCAGTGCCCCATCACCCCTGTCAGGAGCCCAGGTGCATGTAGGTCACCCTGTCACACAGTCAGTCACCCACAAGTGCACGTGCCTTTTTGATTGTGCCAGATCTCCCTCTTCAACCTAGGTGGGCTGAGGATCCTGTAGTGCCCACGTGGCCCACCATCGCCGCAAGGCTGTGGTAAGAGGAAGGCAGGAGACCCCTGGGAGAAGCGACAGGGAAGCAAGAGTTCTGAGTGTTGCTGGGGAAAGGCCCCAAGGCAAGGGATACGGTCCCAGAAGGCAGAAAAGGTGTGCGTGGCTGAGAATCTCTTCTCAGAGCTTCCAGAAGGAACCCGCCTGCTCACAGCAGGACCGTGGCCCCAAGAAGCAGATCTTCCTCTCCTGAGCTCTAGAACTGCTCAGTACTGGTGATTTTTTTTTTTTTTTTTTTTTTTTTTTTTTTTTTTTTGGTCTTTTTGAGACAGGGTCTATCTATGCAGTTCAGGCTGGCCTTCAGCTCACTTTGTAGCCCAGGTTGGTCCTGAACTCACAACAATCCTCCTGCCTCAGGCTCCTGAGTGCTGGGATCACAGGTGTACCACTGCAGCAGTGTGCGTCACTTTTTAAAAAGCTGTTGAATTTGTGGTGATGTGTTACAAACGCTGTCTTCTAGAGACCTACTGTTAAAAAAACGGGGGTCGGTGAAATACCTCAGCAGTCTAAAGCCCTGCTTAGGCAACCACAGGGAGTGCAGTTGGATCCCTGGCACCACATATCGCGCCAGCCCCACCCTCGGGGCAGGCTGAGTCGGCCATAATATAAATAAATAAATAAATAAATAAATAAATAAATAAATAACACAGGCTGCTTCTCCGGGGGTTCTGTGGAGCCACTGGGTAAAAAATGTGGCCCACTCCTGAGGCAGTCACATCAAAACAATGCTGCGTTGTCTCCAGAGCTGTCAGGAACACCCTCCCTCCCCCTAGACACCCAGGGAGGTTCAGAATTGTAGTCAGCTGTGGGTCCCCACAAGGACCCTGGAGAAACAACCCCCCAAGGGACACTATGGTTCCAAAAAGCTCCCCTGGGGAGACGCAGGAAATGATGGCAGTGACACAGTCCCCGACCAAACACCCCAGAAGTCTCAACGTCCCATACACTCATGTGACCCAGGTGTGCACACACAAACACACGTCCTCGCGACCACCTCAGGACACCACCAGTGCATAGGGATATGGTACAAAAATAGTTTATTACAAAAGAAATCTAACCCTGGCGACTAATAATTTACATTGTTACCAGTGCCTGCCTAAGCCCCTCTCTCCTCATCCACCTGGACAAAGCCTGCAAAGGACGGACTGCTCCCTGGTTCCACCAGCTCACAGAGGGGGCAGGAAATGAACATTTGGGTGGAGTTCCAGACCCGGGGTGGGGAGGTGGGGGGAGGGCAATGCCTGCGAGGGCCGCAGTCCTTGGTGGGCGGGACAAGACGGGAAAAACCTATGTACGCGAAGGGCTCAGGAGTAGGTGCGTGTGCTTTGGTGCAAATCCTCGTCCTGAAGACTGGGGGGAGGGGGGGCAGAGCGAGATCGTCACAGTTTCAGGAAGGGCAGAGCCCCGCACGCAGGGAGGCCCCTCATGAGTTCTAGATCTGCCCCCCCATCCTTCTCAGCTGCCTCCTGGAGCTGGGGAGGGGGCCACCGGCCTGCCAGGGCCTCGGAGAACCCCAGGAAAGGGCAGGAAAGCAGGTGGGGACGAGGTTGGAAGGAAGAAACTGGGGCGAGCCAGGGAGAATCCGGGTGGGTCCTTGGGGGGCGAGTGGGAGGGCGAGGAGCACGGCGAAGCCGAAAGAAGACCTGTGGAAGGAGACGGGGCGGTGAGCAGGGATGCACGGCCAGGCCCAGGGGCGGGGCCCTTAAGAGGGGGCGCGGGCGCTCACCCACCATTGGAGCTGAGGTGGCTGCTGCTCTCCGGGGAGGTGGTGGCACTTCGGTCCGGGGAGGGCTCAGTCTGCGTCGCGGAGGCAGCTCTAGTGGCCTTTCCCCTCAGGATGTCGATGACCTGTGGAAGGAGACGGGTCACCACAAGGCCGCCCCCGCCGGGCCCTGAGTACCCCAGCCCTGCCTGCACTCACCCGGCGGCTGCGCGCCACCATGAGTGGCGTGTCGTTGTGACAGTTCTTGAGGCCACTGTCGGCACCGCTGCGGACCAGGGTGCGCACGAGCGGCAGGAGCCCGCGGCCTGACGCCGAGTGCAGCGCCGAGCTGCCCGAGTACATCTGCGCATTCACGTTGGCACCGTGCTGCGGGGTGGGATGGGGGTCAGGAGCCGCGAGGCCCCGAGGGGCGCGCTGGGGGCAGGGTCTTGGGTCTACACCGCGTCTGGGCATGGGGTGCAGATAAAACAGCGCTGGAGCCGCTCTCACCTGCAACAGGAGCTGCACCATGCTAAGGCTGTTGTTTTCTACGGCATGGATGAGCGGAGACCGGCCACTCTTAATGTCCTGCGGTGGGAAGGAGAGATCGTTTAGTTTCTCCCATTCTGGCCCCCAAATCGGTGGCCCGAATCCCGTCGGTTCGGCCCACTCTTTCTGGTACTTCAAGCCCTACCCACAGCCGGGTGGATACCAAAAGCCTCAACCACCGCATCAGGGTCAGCCCCCAACCAGGACACGCCCACATCCACTCTAGGACACGCCCACCAACTGCGTTCTAGGCCCGCCTCTTCCCAGGCCACGCCCCGGGTCAGGCCTCCTCCGCTCACCACCGCGTCAATGTCCGCGCCGCGCTCTAGCAGAAGCAGCACCGCCTGGTGGCACTTGGTGTTCACCGCCACATGTAGGGCCGTGAGCCCTGAGGGAGGAGGAGACTCAGGTAGACCTGGGCCTGGGGCTCTGTGGTCTCGATGGACTCTCAGTCCAGGTGGGACAGCCTCCCAGGGAGGGCGAGAAAGACTCACCGTCGTAATTGCGCGCCTCCAGGTCCACTGAGTTTGGGGCCGCGCTGTCCAGGAGGGCCCGCAGGCAGTCAGGGCTGCGGTGCTCACACGCCAGGTGGGCTGCAGTCTGGCCATGACGATCCAGCGCCATGGGGCTGGCACCAGCGGTCACCAGGAGCTGGACCATATTTGGTAACGCGGTGATCACAGCCAAGTGGAGTGGGGTCTAGGGAAGAGGGACTGTGAGGAACAGGTGTCCCACCCAGCACCCCAGCCCACCCGCCTCTGGGCCACCTCTCTCAGCTTCAAGAATCGGGCTCCCTTTTTTTCTCTGAGAACGCAGAGTTCAGGACCTCTCTGTCCTCTTTCACCTGGGAGTCAGTTCCCAAAACAGCTACTGTTCCTCTTCGTGGGGTACCTCCCTACTCTGACTCAGCCCCAGTCCCCAGCACCTCACCTGCCGGAGGTTGTTGTAGACGTCCAACTCACGGCCTGCGTGCTGGAAAAGGGTCACCAGGCGTTGCACGGCAAACAGGTTGTCCTGCACCACAGCGATGTGCAGAGGCCTGGGGTGAGGAAATGACACACATTGGTGGCTGTCACCTCTGTCCTCTATGCTGTTGACCCTACCAGCTCCAACCTGTGCTCACTGCTTCCCCAATTCCCTTCTTGCTTCTGTCCCTGGTCCCCTCTTGGTGGCCTCCAGTCCCCTTTCCAGTGGTCTTCCTGCTTCTACGCTGCCCCACTGCCTGTCCCCCAAGACAGCTAGAGAAAGCCTTTTGATGTATTTATTTATTTTGGTCCAGAGGATTGAACCAAGGGCCTCTGCACCAAGCAACATGTCCAAGGCTCTCCTTTTCATTTGGAGACAGGGTTTCCCTAAGTCTCTCACTTGCCTGGGCTTGCTCAGACTTGCTGTCCTCCTGCCTCAGCCTCCCAGAGTGCTGGGATCACGGGCTGCTGCCGCCATGCCCAGCACAGAACAACCTTTTAGGTCATGCCTGCTTCCCCAGAGTTCTCAGCGAGGCTCTGGAGCCCCTGTGAGACCTGTTTCTTTCACCCTGAGGCTGCACCTCCTTGCAGTCTCTGCTCTGTGGCAGTTCTGTCCTCTGGCCAAAGCAGTCTCCCAGGAGAATGTGCAGGCCCTCGGCTAGAATGCTAGGGCAGCTGCTCACTCTCTTCCCTTGCCTTGCTTCCCCCCCCCCCTCATCCTCTTCTGGCCTGACTTTCTCTACAGTTCACAGCCCTTGTTTCCTATGTGAATCCCCCCCATCTGCTCAGGCAGGGGGTCTTGCTGGCTACATTCCGTGCCCAGAGCCTAGGATACTGATTAGTGTCTGTGGGGGACACGCCTAGTACATGGATCCATGTCAACCACCACCCTGGCTGTCCTGGAAGCTGCCATCACCCTCCACCTCTGCCCCAGAGCTTTCTCTTCCTTGACAGAAGGGGGTGAACTCAGTGCCCTCAAGATTTTAGCCTTCAACCTGAGATGCAGGGGCTATTTGTGGGGAGAGGGAGAGGGAGACGGGCACAGGGACACTGTGTAGGGGCTGGGCTCAGTAGTCCAGAAGCCCCTTCCAGACTTGAGGAACCTCTCCCCCAGCTTCTGGAAAGGCATCAACTTTCAGACACCCAGGGGAGTTACCCTCTGAGGAAGACAACTGCTCCCCAATGTCGCACTCCATGGTGGTGGGGTGGGGGGAGCCTCCTTGCACGGTGTCAACCAGTAACAGCATCAGCCCTGAAGCCGTCCCAGGATCAGTGCTGGCATTCCCTGAGGGGTGGCTGAAGTCCCCCAAGATTACACAGCTGCTCAGCCTCTCCCAGGTGTGGATCAAGAGTATATATCACACTGAGCCGCCTGCTTGTTCCCCAGAGACCCCAGCCTGGAGACAGTCATTTAGAACTGAGGGCAGTTCATGTGGGGGTACTTTAGTCTCAGCACTCTGTAGGGCTGAGGCAGAAGGACAGCAAAGGCCAGCCCAGCCTGGGCCAATTAAAAATACAAGGGCTGGACATATAGGTGGTCACAAAGGCCCTGGGTTCAACTCGTAGTAGGGGGTCGGTCTGAGGACGGTGGGGAGATTTCGAGTGTGCAAGCATGAGTGTGCAAGCATGTGTTTGTGTGGGTTGGGGGACAAGGCTGAGGCAAGAGGCTGCTGCACCTGCACCTGCATAGGCTTCATGACCTTTATTTAAGGTCTTCACTAGAGCAGCCATGTTCAGACACCTGCCCCTACTAAGCAGGGATAGCTTTGCCACATCTGTAGCAAAACTGTCGCTGTCCCAATTAAGGTCCTCTGTTCAAGCTCCTTCTCAGTACCTTCTGGTCAGAGCACAGAAATCTTGGGAGCCCAGAGAACCTTTGAGGACCCAGTGGGGTCAGAGGGTGCAAACTGGGCTGCTGTGCTCTTAGCTGCGCGTGGGAGCACCCCTGGCCTTCCCGTCGAGGCCCAACCCACAAGAGCAGGCCACGCCAGGGCGAGGCCGTGCTGCTCGGTCCTCGAAGCTAGATCCCAGTCGGAGCAAGTCAAGATTAAACAGACGCTGTCCGAGGAGGGGCCGAACATGGTCTGGGGTCCCCTGGTGCCCCTCTCCTTCCAACGCCTGTCCCCTGCGTCCCGGGACTCCTGGCCCGGGTCCCTCTGCCGCCGCCGGGGTTAAGCGAGGGCAGAGGCAGCGAATGATTTCAGAGAAACCGTCCTGGCCTGAGTTCCCATAAACGCGCGGGCCGCAGGGGGTGGGGCGGGGCTGGAGGAAGTGGGGACGGGAGGGGCGGCCCAGCCCTCGGACTTCCAGTAACAGGTCCGCGGGGCGGGGCTCCGCTTCCTGCTCCCGGGGGAGGGAAGCCGGTCCCGCCGGGGATCTACGCTGCCACCCCCGGCACCCTAGCTTTCATCCTCGAGGGGGTGGGGAGCCCAGCCAACGGAGACCTAGCTCCTTTGGGGGCGGGATGCATAACCCTAGGCCTCCGTCCAGCGAATGCTGCTCTCTGGAACTCCACCCTACAGGGGTCAGACTCCAGCTGGCTCCCTGTGCCCTGTGCCCTGGCATGCACCCCAAGATCTCCTGGGAGCATAACCTTCCTTAAGAATCAGGACTTCCCCATTTCTTCTGCGCTCTAAGTCTCCATGTTCCCCTGTCCATCTTGCCCTCTTGGGGATGTAGGAATATCAAGTCTTAACCCCTTTGGAGACCTGGACTTCCAGGGTCCTAGGCAAGTACAGATTCCCGTGACTGCAACTGCATAGGACTCCACGCCCGGTTTAACTTTCTGTTGGCAGTGTCTTGAAACGCTTTTTTTCTTTTTTAACAACCCCCACCCCTGGTACTAGGGATTGAACCCAGGGCCTTCCTACTGAATTATATCCTTAGCCTTTTAAGAAACTTAAAATAACTGGGCATGGTGGCATCAGCCTGTGATCCCAACACTCAGGAGGTAGAGGCAGGAGGATCTTTGCAAGTTTGAGACCAGCGTGGGCTACAAAGTGAGCTCGAGACCAGCCTAAACTGCATAATGAGACCCTGTCACATAAAGACCAAAAAAAAAAAGCTGAACATAGTGGTCACAACTGTAATCTAAGCACTAGAGAGGCTGAGGCAGGATGACTGCCACAAGTTTAAAGCCAACCTTGGCTACATAGTGTGTACAAGGCCAGCCTCAACTATGTATCAAGACTTTGTTTCAAAAAAAAAAAAAAAAATTAAAAAACAAGACAGTTTAAATTTTTAAAAAACATTTTTGCGAAAACAACAAAACAAAAAGCCAGCCACTAAAGTTGCTAAATTTCCCAGGCTGGGCTTGAGCATGCCCTCCCCCTGCCTTAGCCTCCTAGAGTGCTGGTATCAGAGGCCTGCATCACTACCTCTGGCTTGCAATTCATAATCTTTGGTCAAAGATCCCTGCAAATTACAATGTAGCTGGTTCTGCACGTAGGGCTTCTCTTGCTGCTCAGCTTGTTCCTTAACCCGCCAGGATCAAGTCAGGATCAAGGTACAACGTATTCCAACTTTTGCCGGCGGACCCTATGCAAGTGCTCCCCTCTAGCAGGAATTTGAGCACTCTGGTCCCTAATCTTGTGTGTGGGTAGCTACCCTGAAAGTCCATCCCCCACTTCTGCTCCCTTGGGGACTCAGGCCTGGCGACCGCGGCCCTCCTCCTCCTCCGTGTGAAGCCAGCGGCAGCGCAGGCTGGGGCTGTGCCAGCTGCCCGTTCCGGTAAAGCCGCGGCCCTAGCGGAAGGGGTTAAGGTTGGAGGGCGCGCCGGGGAGGGGGGGCCTCGAGTGAGTGAAGGTTGCTGACGTGGGGAGGTTGAGCAGCTGGGCTGCGGTCGGGCTCTGCGGGAAGGGATTTCCCCCGGCAGGCAGCTGAGGCCGAGTGTTTGCTCTGGGGACGGGAGAAGGTAGCTCGGGGTGAGGGGCTGCGGCTGGGGACCTGCGGCCCGGTGGCCTCTCCCTGCGCTGAACGTCGGGCCGCAAACACCTTACCCCTGGGGACAGATACAAAGGAAACCCGTTTCCAGATGACGCCCCCCCAGGCACCCAGAGTGGGAGGAGCCGGTTTAGGGGGCCTTCGTGTATCAGGACTTTCTCTGCTAAGCCTGCAGACGGCCTCCACCCAACACCTGGGAGCCCCATCTGTCCGCTACCCGCTCCTAAGAACTGAGCTTCGTCTGCCCAAGTCTGTTCTGTGCCCCCGTACAGTGTTTATATGGCGCTAAACGCTAAGCATGATGGGTGCTAGGATAAGGCTCGGGTTCCAAAAGGGGAAACTGAGGCTTGAGGATATAAGTTATTCAGTGGACCCAGTCTTTGGTCCTGGGGATCAAACCCAGAGCCTCCACCATAGAGCTACTCCCCTCCCCTCCATAGTTTTATTTATTTATTTCAGGCAGTCTCACTGAGTTGCTCAGGTGGCTCCACCTTGGGATTGCCTTGTCCACATCTCCTTTAGTGTTGGGAGACTAAATTATTTCAGAGAAATCATCTGTTTCAGGGGGAATGTGGGCCACTGTGTATTTAAACCTAGGTCGATCTAGTAATACTGGCTATGCTGGGTCAATTGCTCTGAGTGTTTGTTTTGTGCCTTTCACAGGGCTACAGCCAGAGGGGCCGGCAGCCTCAGCAGCATGTTCCCTGATGTGCCGGTGACAAGCCACGGGACTGTGAAATCAGTGTAGGGGACCATCTGACTTAGCCGGCTATGACCACAAGACTGTGAAGTAGACTAGAATAGAAAAGATCAAAATAGGTCCTGTGAAATAAGAGTAGCGTTTTCTTTTTAGCCTTTTAGTAGTGCAGGCTGGAGGGACTTGAACTTGTTATGAGGCTTAGGTTGGCTTCATACACAAGATCCTCCTGCCTCAGCCTCCCAAGTGCTGGGATGATAGGTAAACGTGACCAATTTGTGCGACTTTTACTTCAAGTTTGTGTGTGCATGCATGCTGGGATGGAAACAGAGTAATAGCTGTAATATTAGTTACCACTTAGTAAACACCTACCAAACCAGGCCTAGTGCCAGGCAGGCCTCATATGCATAATTCAAATAGACAGTTGATAACAAATGTATTTTTCCTTTTTGGATTGTGATAAAATATTTGAGGGGCGAGGGTATTGCTTAGTAGAGTGTGCTTGGCATGCATGAGGCCCTGGGTTCAGTCTGCAGCTCTGAAAACATGTGAAACCCACTGCTGTCTCCAGGAACAGTCCTAGGAGGTTAACTGCTCTGAGAGAGCACCTTTCTCATTGGAGGAAGCTGAGGAGATGGTGCTTAGGATCACATAGCGCCATGGGGCTGGTGAAATAGCTCAGCAGTCTAAAGTGCCTGCTTAGGCAAGCTTAGGCAGCTGTAGGGACCAAGGTTGGGTCCACGGCACCACATGCTGTGCCAGTCCCACCCCCAGGGCAAGCTGAGCTGGCCATAACATAAATAGTTTGAATTCATTTTTTTTTTATGGTACCAGGGATCGAACTCAGGACCTTGCACTTACCAGGCAGGCACTTGTGCCCCTGAGCTACCTCCCCAGCCCCTTTTTTGTCTTTTTGAGACAGGGTCTCACTATGCAGTTCAGGCTAGCCTTGAGCTCACTTTTGTAGCCCAGGCTGGTCTCGAACTCACAATGATCCTCCTGCCTCAGCCTCCCCAGTGCTGGGATTACAGTCTGTGTGCCGCCACACCTGGCTTGAATTCATTAAAAAAAAAAAAAAAAAAGAGATCACACAGCACCAGCCAGTGGAGAAGACAAGACTCTAGGCCCTGCGTCTGCAGGTGGAGGGCTGACTACTACTCCCGCACCTCCCATTCCCCTCTCACAATGGGCTGTCACTCACGTGTCCCCATCCTCATCTGCGCGGGTGGCTGTGGCGATGTCCACTGACAGGGGGTGTTCCATGGAGCACATCATGGGGTACAGGGGTGCAGGCAGGTTCAGCAGAGGAAAGGAGCCTATTGGTGGGGTTGGGTATAGAGGCAGAAGGGGTCCTGGGTAGGGACAGGGAGAGAGAGAGGCCACAGATAAGCTGAGCCCACAGACCTCCACCTGCACCCACTGCAGACCTCAGCTATGGAAATGTTACTGTTCCTCTTCGAAGTCTCTTGCTGGAACTCAGGGGATCCTCCTGCCTCAGCCTCCTTAGCTGGGATGGCAGGTGTGTGCCATTGCCTTAACTGGTCCTCCAGCTCCAAATCCACCTCCTGGCCTACATCCCTGCCCTGGGTGCCTGCAGTCTCTCACCCCCATCAGCCCCCATCGCCTCCCTTGTCGCTTGTCTTTCATGGGCCTGACCCCAACCCCACCAGGCAGAGCCCTTACATTGAGCAGCTGGAGCTGGGTCCCACTCAGCATGGTCTCCAGGGCCTGTTTTGATTGCTGAATGGTGTGGGCTGATGGGGAGGTCTGCGTGAAGACATAGGTGTGGCCTGGACACAGACTTGGTCCACAGGGAGTGGGGTCGGAGGGGCTCCAGAGCCCTGGCCAAGGCCCAAAGAGGCCTGGGTGTCAGGAAACCACATCCATTCAATGCACAAATAGGGGAAACCAAGGCCTGGCTCTCACCCAGGGAATAGGGAGCGAAGACAGAAGCTCCTCTTTTTCTGCACTGATGGGATGGGACCTTCAGAAACTGGATGAGGGCCTGGCACCTAGAGATGGGCTCAAGGCAGATCTAGCCCCCCCCCCCCATAAGCCTGCTGTGGTAGGTGGTGCCCCCTTCTAGAGATCTGGCATGAGGACAGTGTGTGCCTTCCCGGGCACCTGTCATCCTTAGGAACTTGCATTCTTGTTTCTAGGTTCCTGGGCCTCTAGTTACAAGATCCTGGGGCTCTAAGCCCTTCCATGAAGAACCTCACCGAAGCTCCCATCTGGCCCTGACCCCTGAGTACCAGGATTCCCCAGTCTGCTGACCCCAGGTAGAACCCTCATGACTGGGGACATGCTACCTGGCCCCAGAACTCTGGGTCTGGGTTCCCTGGGCTCTTCAGAACCCACAGTCTCTGGTCCTTAGAGCATCAGTTTTTCTCTCTTGGATCCTCTTGATCCCAGACATTGAGGTGCTCAGCCCTCCTCTCTGTCCTCCTAATTCCCACACTTCCATGTGTTAGTTAGTCCCTGGCATTATCTCATGTCAGTCTCCTGATGACCTCAGTCTGCTCAGTTGACTCCCTCTGAACCGATGTATCCGGATACCACGAACCTGTGTGGATTCCTCCTATACATAGAGGGGTTCCTCCCTTGCCCTGGGGATGGGACCCTGGTGCACTTTACTTTTGGCTACGGCCTCAGCTCTTTCCGTTTTTATTTTGAGACAGTCTCCATAAGCTGCCAAGGCAGGACTCAGCCTTAGCAATCCTCCTGCCTCAGTGCTGGTATTACAGTCCTGCACCATAGTGTTCTGGTTCTTAAGTGGTTATAATTTCATGTCCCTGCAAGGTCAGGATCTGCCCCCAAGTTTTGAATCCCCCATGGATATCTCTGGGCATTGTCCCTTGGGTTCCCCTTATACGTGCCTCTGGGCCCTGCGGCTCTGTCCTGCAGGTTTCCCAGCTCCCCAAAACCCTCATATCTGTGTCCCAAAGTCCAGCTGGCTGCTCTGAAGATTTCCTATCTGTGTCCTGGGACCTCGGGTATCTGTCTGCAGTCGCCCAACTACCCGGAACTCCATGCATTTGTCCCCAGCGTTGCTCCCCGCAGTGACCCTGTGCCTGGGCCCGCGGAGCCACTCACCCGGGTAGTAGAGCGCCTCGGGCCTGGGCAGGCCGTGAGGGGGCGCGGGCACAGCTGGGGCGTCGCAGCCGCCACGCAGGGGATCCGGGGGCGCGGCACGGGGCACAGCGGGGCCCGGCGAGGACTCGCGCAAGGGGCGCTTGCGGAGAGGCAGCACGGCGCCGGGAGCTGCGGTCTTGGGCCGGGTGCGTAAGTCCACCGGCCCGTCGTCCATGGCCCCCGCGGGGCATCGGGGCATGGGGCCGCCCGGGACGGCGGCAGAGCGCTGCTCGAAGGCACGGGAGGGCGCTGTCGCTGGCACAGGGACTTCCCCCGCCGCCGGCTCGGCCGAAGGGACTTTTGTCGTCGGGGCGGTGCCGTCGCCCGCCTCTCGCCTCCGCCCCCCCCCCCCCCCCCCCCCCCCCCCCCCCCCCCCGCCCCGCCGCCCCAGGGGTTTCCTGGACCTGCGGAGCCGCCGCACCCGCGCCCTCCCCGCGCGCCCGGTTCCCGGGGAGGAGCCAGGCTTGGCCCGCCCCGCCTGCTGCACCCGAGTCGCGGACTGTGGGTCTGGCTCAGGAGAACGCAGGTGTCAGGGTGCCACCCCCTATGCCCGCGTCTGGTCTCTGTCTCTGTAGTCTCTAGGTATCTTTCTCTCCCTCACTCGCTGTTTCTCCGTTCTTCCCTCACCGCTCCTCAATTCCTGGAGGCCATGGGGCCGCTAGGACAAGGGGCCTCTAGGACAAGGGTTGGAATTACTATTCCCACTTCCTCCCTGGGTGACCTTGACTGGGCACTTCCCCTTTTGGGGCCCCTTTTATTTTATTTTATTTTATTTTATTTTTTTGAGACAGTCTTGCTATGTAATCCTGGCCGGCCTCGAACTGGTGGCAGTCCTCCTGCCTCGGCCTCCTGGATGCCGGGATTGTGGAAATGAAGACGCTTGCCAGGGCAGGGAACCCTCCACCCCTATCCCCTTTCTGCTTCCTCTGCGCGCCCCCTCAGCAGGGGGCAGGGACGGGCAGGGGTGCACTCCGAAAGAAGTTCTGTGTCTCCGCCTGCGGGGCATAGGAAGATGTTGGGGGAGCCCCAGGTGCACTGAAGGAAAGAGAAGGGGAAGAGACGCAGAGGTCGCTAGAGACAAGGCAGACACATTGCGGTGACAGGAGCGCCGAGGAGCAGCCGGGTGGAGGTTGGGGGAGTGGACTTGAACTCTTCCCCCCTCGGAGCTTCCCCCTCCCGCGCAGCTCGGCCTAGGTGGGGAATGGGCCCGGCGGGCGGGGGAGGTGACTCAGACCGCACCCGCCCCGTCCCCTCCCTCCCGTGCCCGCCCCGAGGCGGGGCCGCAGCCGCGCGGGGCTTTCCCGGATTTCCCTGGGGGCGGGGCCGCGGCCGGGGTTGAGTCCGGGTCACTGAGTCACAGGAGGAGGAGGGGAGGCTCTGGGGACCTAAGGGGCCGAAGGAGTGGGACCTGCGCTCCAGACCCGCTCAGGGGGCACGCAGGGGGGTCTCCGGGTTCCCTGTCTGGGTGACCCTTGGTCTCAGCCACTCTGTCCCTCTAGCCTCAACTTTCCTCTGTTTCCGGTCCCCACCCCCACCCTGTTCCTTTTTGTAGCAGTGGAGATGGAACCCAGAGCCTCCGCGCTAAGCTACATCCCCAGCCCCTTTTTTACCATGTGCTTTGAGACAAGACCTTACTAAGTTACTAAATTGCCCAGTCTAGGCTCGAACATGCCATCCGCCCGCCTCAGGCATTCACAGTGTGAGATTACAGGACTGCGTAATCACCAGGCCTTGTCCTTTTTCTCTGGATCTGTTTCTTCGGTGTCTTTTCTGTGACCCCGAGGGTGGGTGTGTGGCCCTGGTTCTCTAGGAAGGACTTTGGCCCCTTGCTCATGGCCGGGTGGATGGTTAACCCAGGATGTCTGAGCCAGTGCCCAGCGGCCTCAGCTCTTTCTTGCTCCTGCAGATGTGGCCTCAGTGCCAGGCTAGGAGGAGGAAGCACAGGCCTGGGCTCTCAGGTCAGCTCCACCCCTTGCACCTGTGGGTCTCTCGACAAGCCACCCCCTTCCTGAGACTGCTCCTCTGCAAAGTGGGATGGAGGTCCACACTTCATGAGGTGTCCGGCCCTCCCCTGCAGGACCCTCAGGCACCACCTGACAGAAAGGAAGCTGAGGCCAGGGCTGGGACCTAGGGAAGTGATTCTGAGAGATGGGATTGGAAGGCCTGTAAGGCTCTCCACTTATGTCACCCTGGCACAGGTGGTGTGGTGGCTTGGCCAGGCAGGACCAGCAAGGGCAGTGTCTGCCCAGTGGGGGGCTTCCAAGGGCGGGGTGCTGACCGTGCCCAAGCTCAGGATTAATGGTGGGCAAGAGGGTCTGAGGGATGGGTAAGGTGTTGAGGAAGAGGTGGGGGAGGAGGAGAGCTGAGGGAGGGCGAGAGGTCTGGGGGATGGGGAGATTTCTGGGGGAAGAGGGGAGCTCTGGGGGAGGGGTTAGGTATGAGGGAAAGGACACAGGCTACAGAAGTCTGGAAAGGACTAAAGGGGAGAAGCAGCTCATAGAGAGAGGGAATGAAGCCAAGGTTTGGGGGACCTGTACAGGAGGAGACACTGTAGGGGCCCTCATGGGGGAGGGAAGGAGGCTGGGGACCCAGTGCCACGAAAGGGAAGGGAAGGAGCCGGGAGCGCCCCACCCTGCAGCTGTCTGACTTCCCAGAATCTTCTGGCTCAGGAAAGTCCCGGCTCCCACGGTGGCCTCCCTCCTGTGGCAGGAATGGAGGCTGCAGAACCAGGACGGCCCCTAGCTCCCCCCTGCTCTCGGCCTCCCAGGACCGCGGTCCCCGGAGCTGTGGAGGTCCCTCCGAGACAGGGGCCGCCCCTGGATGAGTCCCAGAAACTTCCCAGAGGAGGCCGGAAGCGCTGCTCAGTGTCTGGCCACTTTCCCCATGGCCTGCCGTGTTTAGCGTCTCCTCTTCCCCCTGTGGGAGGCCGGCCTAGATTTCACCTGCTGAGGTCTCAGAAGGCTGAGGGCCTGGAGTGGCGCTCCTGCTCTCTGAACCTTGGTTTCTCGGGCTGGAGAAGGTGTGGCTGCCTCAGCTCCTGGGCCCTTCCTTGTCTTTGCTTCAGGCTGAGGGGCTGCCAGAGCTGTGTCCTTGTCCGTGCTCCCCTCTCCCCCCCCCACCCCCCAGCAGTGACTTACCTTCCTGGAGCCTCTGGTTCCTTACCTGCAAAAATGGACTAAGTCAAGAAAACATGCTTTTAGTAGAGCATGAAGGAGGCTGAGGCAGGAGAATGAAAAGTTTTTTTTTTTGCAGGACCAGGGTTCAAACTCATGACCTTGCACTTGCCAGGCAGGCACTTGTGCCATGGAGCTATCTCCCTGGCCCCAGCACGTTTTTTTTTTTTTAAATTAATTAATTAATTAATTTTTTAATATAGATTATGGCCGACTCAGCCTGCCCTGGCTGGGGGTGGGGCTGGCGCAGCATGTGGGGGGGGGGATAAGCTTGCCTGTGCAAGCGCTTTAGACTGCTGAGCCATCTTGCCAGCCCCAGGATGGCAAGTTTAAGGCCAGCCTGGACAATTTAGCAATTTAGCGAGAAACTGTCTCAAAAAAAAGGCTGGAGGTGAGCTCAGTGTGAAGGCCCTGGCTTTAATCCCCCTGTGTGTGTGTGCGCGCGCGCGCATGTGCAGTGTGCACGCCTGTGCAGTGCGCACACGCATGTGCAGTGTGCACGCATGTGCGTGTACATGCGCATGCCCTGTGCTGCAGGGCCTAACCTATAGACTGTGCTACAGGACCTAACGTATCAAAAGCATTCAATACAACAGCCTAGTTGTTATTATTGTTAGAAGAATAATCTATAAAGATGCCATTACCATTCTCATCAACCTGCCCCCGATTGCAGTAGGAGGACCCGTTTCATGGCAGCAGGGGTGGGGGTAGGGAATGGATTGGATGTCCTGGGCCTCGGGACACACCACGATCCTGGGCCTGCTGTGCCAGCAGTGTGACCTCCCTTGCGGGTGGCTTTCCCTCTCTGCCTTCCCCAGGGCTTTGCTAGTGGAGGACAGAACCAGGTCTTGGCCTCACAGGACAGTGAAGCAGATTAAGTGAGCCCAGGGTGAGGCATGAGTGAATGAGTGAGTGAGTTCCACTCCCTGCTCCACACTGGAATGGCAAGGAGAATAGATGTCACTATGCAGGGCCAGCCAGGGATCCTGGGAGAACTGCCCTTATACGCCAGGTCTCTGTGACTCCTGGAGGGGAGGCTTTGGCGCAGGGGCTTTGGGGCCTACCATTCTAGTTCCCTTTTTAGACTACTGCTCCCTGGGAAGGAATGGTTTAGATGGGGAAACTGAGGCACGGGAATAGAGTCCTGTGCTCCAGGATCAGTCAGCATGATCCACACTTCAGTCTCTGTTGCCTCCACAGAAAGTGGGTTTGGGTAGGTGGAGAGGTCTCCATTGTAGCAAGAGAGCCTAGAATCAGACTGTGGAGCCCCTCATATAGAAGGAAAACCAGAGTGGGGCATGGTGCACGCGCCTCTCATCCCAGCACTCAGGAGGCTGAGGCAGGAGGATGGCTGCAAATTGGAGGCCAGCCTAGGGAATGAGTGAATTCAAGGTCAGCTTGCATTACGTAGTGGGACTCTGTCTCAAAACAAACAAAGAAGGTAATGCCCTCCACAGAAGGAAAGCAGACCCTGGCCCAGTAGTGGGTGGGGCAGGGGGTGCTCAGGGGCCCCATCCTCCTCCTGGGCCCACTGTGGGCAAAGGCCGCTTCCCCAAGCAGGGCCTGCACCTCCCGGTCACCTACAGACCAGGGGCCTTGGCTGCTGTTGCAGCCCATGGCAGCAGAGCCAAAGCAGCACAGTTGGGCTCCACTGGGGCTTTATCTTCCCTTTTCTCTCACGGAGTCTGCACAGAAGATGAGCTGAGTCAGAGGATTTCGACATCCGGGTCCCCGTGGTAGGCCTGGGGTATGGACACCACAGCTCTTCCCCCCACCAAGTAGAGCTGGTGAGTGACAGTCAGAGTGGGTCTGGGAAGGGTGCATACAGAAGGACAGGGGGAATCCCAGGGGGGCAACGCTGGACAGCTGGGGGGTAGTCTTCTGGGCCTCAGCACCTTCACGCATAAATGGGGCACTGCCTAATTGCTTCTGTTCAAATCCCAGCTCTTCCGATTATCAGCTGCATGCCCTTCCCACATCTATAGGAAGGAGGCAGAAACAGCGCAGGCCTCCTGGTGGTGGTGGTGGTCAGAGTGGGCTAAACCCTGAGGCCAGGCCTGGCACAGTGTGAGTTCTCAGTAAATGGACAGATGGCATTTACATTTGTGTGTGTGTGTGTGTGTGTGTGTGGTAGCAGGGATCAAACTCAGGACCTTGTGCTTGCCAGTCAGTTGCTTCAGCCACTGAGCTATCTCCCCAGTTCATCGTCCACAGCTGATAGTTGCTATTAACATGGAATGTGGGAGTGGCCTCTCAAATGTCCTTCCAAGGAAGCCAAATGAAACACTTGTGATCCAGCCGCCCAGCTTCCAGGCCTCCAATGGGGACCCCTTCCAGGTCTGCCTCTGAGCCAGGTGTGTTGGTGCATACCTGTAATGCCAGCCCTCTGGGAGGCCGAGGCAGGAGGATTGCAAGTTTGAGCCCAGGCTGGGCAACTTAGCAAAGCTCTGCATCAGTGTAAAAAATAAAGACGGACTGGGACCCTAGTTCTAAATAGAGAAAGCTAGCTCAGCCTCCACTGGTAGCCGGGAACTGTGTCCCATGCAGCCTCTGCCATAGTCAAGGTGGGTGGGCTAGGAGGGCCCGGGCATTTCTGCATACTATGGGCTCTGAGGGGAGGCTGCCTGCTAACCCCCATCCTGTCCCCCTTTCTTTTTTTTGTCTTTTGGAGACAGGGTCTTGCTATGCAGTTCAGGCTGGCCTTGAGCTCACTTTGTAGCCCAGGCTGGTCTCGAACTCACACTGATTCTCCTGCCTCAGCCTCCCAAGTGGTGGGATTACAGGCATGCGCCACTACGCTCAGCTTTGTCCCTGATTTTAGGGTGCTGCTCCTCATCAGTTTTTTCTCATCTAATGTCTTTAAGATAGGATCTTGGTACGTAGCCCAGGCTGGCCTCGAACTCACACAGTACTAGGATTACAAGCATGGACTACCCTGCTGGCTGTGCTTGCTTTCTGGAGGGTCCAGTGTTATGCACTGTAGAAGTATCGGCTCTGCCTCTTCCTCTTCCTCATGTGTTGTGTCTGGGCCTCAGTTTCCCCCGAGTCATGGCATAATGACAGCGGGAGAGTCAGTGAGTCAGCGTCAAGGCCCCGGTGCAGAGGAGGCCACCGAGCACCACCCGCTCATCACCCATGAAGAACTGGGCTCTAGGACGCCCTCTGCCCCTTTCCACACCTCAGGATGGGCCCGGAGGGCACCAGTGAGGTCAGGCACGGAAAGCCCCCGGGAACTGGTGCGGCAGCTCAGGACACTCAGTAAACAGCTGATGGCAGGGGAAGGGACCAGTGAGCAGGGGCCTTCAGGGCAGGCAGGTAAGGAAGCCTGTCTGGGCTGAGTCAGGAGGGAGGTGCCGCTGGGGCCCTGCTCTGGGAAGGCGGGTGGCACAGCCTGGCCCTGCCCCCTCCACGAAGGCGGGAGTGAGGAGGGGGAGGAGGAAGGCCCTGAGCAATCCCCACAGAGTAGGGCTCCTGTCTCCAGAGACAAGTGGAACTTCTCTAAGATCCTGCTGTCTCTAGGCTGCTGTTCCTCATCAGTTTTTTTCTCACCTAATGTTTTTAAGACAGGGTCTTGGTGTGTAATCCAGGCTGGCCTTGAACTTGCAGAGATCCTCCTGACTCAGCCTCCAGAGTGCTAGGATTACAGGCGTGCACTGCCATGCCAGCTGTGCTTGCTTTCTGGAGGGTGCTGGTGGCCAGCAAGGTGACACATGCTATGGTCTCAGCACCATGACGTTGAGGCGGGAAGATGGTGAGCAGTTTGAACCCAGCTTGAGCTGAGGACGTAGCTGAATGCAAAGGCCTTGGGTTCTATCCCCAACACTATAAGAAGAGAGAGAGAGAGAGAGAGAGAGAGAGAGAGACAGAGAGACAGAGAGACAGAGACAGACAGAGACAGAGAGACAGACAGACAGAGACAGATAGAGATAGAGACAGTCAGAGACAGAGACACAGAGAGAGAGATTGAGAGATTGAGAGATTGAGAGAGAGAGAGAGAGAGAGAGAGAGAGAGAGAACGGCCCTCGGGACTCCGTGCCAGCACCTCAGGAGCTGTGAAGGCTGGTGGCGTGGTGGTGCGGCTTCCTCGTGGATCTGAGACAGCGTCTCGGTGGTCTCCTGGCGGCTGTGTGGTGGGTCCCAGATAGGATAGAGCTGGGGCTCGGCTCCACCATCCTCCTAACGCCCTGAGGACAGGCCTGGGACCTGCCTCCTCCACTAGAGCAGCCTGAACCCCCCACTGGCTCAGGAGGGAGGCCTGTTTTGTCCTCAGCATTAGGGTAAGAATTAGGAATCCCCCAGGAGGAGCTGCGGTGCTCACCATCCCATTAGGGATCAAGGTGCCAGGGACTGCACTCAGGACCTCACCCTGAGCTACCTTCCCAGCCCATTATTAGTATTTTTATTTTTTCCACTGTTTTTTTTTTTAAATTGTGACACAGGGTCTTGCCAAATTGTCCAGGCTGCCCTTGAACTTGTGATCCTCCTGCCTCGGCCTCCCAGGTGCCTGGATGGCAGGTGTGGATGGAGCTAGTGAACACCCCTGAGCCCCTAGAGTGGGCCAGCCCTCTCAGGAAGCAAGGGCCCCTTTGGAAAATGCCACCCCACAAGGAGCCTCCCCTTTCCCTGGAAGTCAGTGTGGCGCCACCCTGAGAACATCGATGTAAAAGTCCCTGGGGAAGTGTGCTCACGCCAAGCCCTTCCTCATTTGAGCTGGCTGCATGGCTCGGTGCCCTGTCCCTAACCACTGGCCCAGGTGGGGCTGTCCCAGGTGGGGCCACCCCTGGCCTACACACATTCCCGTGGCACTTGGGACCGGCTAGAGCGTCTCACAGCCTTGTCCCTGGGGACCTGCGCAGGGTCGTCTTGGCCTCTCACAGCGGGCCTGGCCTGGTGGGCAGCAGTGACAGTGGTGATGACACCCACACCCTCGCTGGAAGCCACCAGCTATCCTGTTGTCACGGTCTGTGGGAGGTCGGGGTGGTTGTAGGCAGCGGTGCCCCCTGCTGTCACACAGCCACCCCCAAACTTGTCACTTCAGCCTGTGTTCACACAGCCGCAGGGCTAGCTCACTTCTGGGAACATGGGTTCGGATTCTGGGTTTCAGATCCTGAATTATCTTCCCATGGGGCAACTGTAGCCCCAAGCCTCCATGGGGGCCACGGACACTGGCCCCCAGCGGAGCCCAGCCGCCAGGGACAGAGAAACCGGAAATCATGGCATTGAAAAGAAAATCTTGTTTGGGGGCTGTGGGCTGAGCTCGGTGGAAACTCTCACTGTATTTCTGACACTTGGGAAGGACAAACAAACCTTTCAGAACGATGAGCTACAGCTCAGAGGATTGCTTCCAGCTAAAATGCGATGCTCCTTCGATCCCCGGCACCACATGCCTCCCGGCCCTGCCCCCCAGGCACATTGAGCCGCTACTGAGCCTGGGTGTGGTGGCGCACACCTGCAATCCCAGCGCTGGGGAGGCTGAAAACAGGAGGATCACTAGGAGTCCCAGCTGTGTAGTGAGATCCAGTACAATGTATCGAATACATTAAAAAAAAAAAAAAAAAAGCAGCTCAATTTTACTTAAAAAAAAAAATGTATTTAGTACAGGGTCTACAGGGTCTCACTATACAGATAGACTCATAGTGATCCTCCTGTTTTCAGCCTCCCCAGCACAGAGATTACAGGTGTGGCACCACCATGCCCAGTCTCAATCTCAATCTCAGACAGTGGGGCTGGCATAGCATGCCAGGAATCAAACCTGAATCCTTACACCTGCCTAAGCAGGTGCTTTGATCGACTGAGCTATCTGGCAGGCCCTCTCTTTTCAATTTTTGACAGGATCTTATTGAATTGCCCAGGCTGGTCTTGAACTCACACAATCCTCCTGCCTCAGCCTCCCCAGTATCTGGGGTTCCAGGCTTTCACCACCATGCTGGTCAAAGACAAAGACCTTAAGAATGATCTGATAGGGGCTGGGGAGATAGCTCAGTAGAATAAGTGCTTGCCTGGCAAACATAAGGGCCTGAGGGCCGGCGAGATGGCTCAGTGGTCTAGAGTGCTTGCTTGGGCAAGCTTGGGCAGCCACAGGGACTGCGGTTCGATCCCTGGCACCACATGCTGCGCCAGCCCCACCCCCAGGAGAGGCTGAGCCAGCCAGAA